>OZ018326.1:64025120-64332620 GCA_963969495.1 Ceratothoa steindachneri
TTTCAATTCATGTTCCGTTCATAAGATGATTCCCAATTTTCTGTTTCACCGTGAGAGAAGTTATCATCGGTGGATTTTAGTTAAATTATACGAAAATATTTTTAGGGCTGTGGAAATCATCTTGTTATTACCATAGCACATATCAAAATATCTCTCTGAGGCCTGTCTCACACTCAACTGAGCACCTAGGAAGAGAAAGGAGTGTAGAACGGGCAGAATTTCTGAGAATTGTTGTCAGGCCCAGGACAATGAAGTTACCAGAGCAACATGAAAGGACTTATCAACTGACCTAAACACCTCCATTTGGATAGAGAAATCACTCATATCCTAAAAATAAAGCAGCTCCGGAGAATGATAATAAGTTCCTGCGCATCTTCTCAGCTATAATATTTGTAAATTGTCTGCTGAAGAAAAACGGGAAGCGCACCACCATTTCATTGGTGGAGCAGCCTGAGGGAAATTACGATGATGGCAAAACGATAACCCCTTTGCAGGATGTGAATTGCTGAAGGGAATAGCATCCACTGCTCACCGCTTTACATCTCCGGCACCTAGAATGGGGAAGGTGGCGGTTGAAGTGGCGCTCCTTTAGCTTGCTGGCACATGTTATTATTTACTATTGGCTCAATATGCTTTGAAAAAATAAAAAGCATGTGAAGTAGATACTATGGAATTTACATGCCTTGGGTTTTCAAGGGAAATGTCTTAATTGCATCAAAATCATCTAGTGTGTGATTATTTATTAAGTGTGCTGCAGATTTGAGTTAAGGTGGGCCTTGTCAATCCACCCCGCCCTAATTGCGACTTTGTCATAGTACTTTAAACCATAGAGGTTGGTGCCGACGTAACAACTTGTATCAGCAACCAAGCAAACCCAGTATTTAATACTTACCAAGCAGCAAAGTTTTGGGCTCTTGAAGCCGGTTGGAACCTCACGGTATAACCTACCACTAGGCAAAGTTTCAAAAGGAGGAAGGTTATGTAAGTGGGCCAAGCCACCAAATCCCTTTCGCAGACGAGACTGGAAGTTAAAAAGGTGTCATCAAGGCTGTGTAATAAAGACGAATGGAGATAGGCGAGGCCACAAAGTGGTAGATTAAGTGCCCAGTTATTATTATCATACCCCGGCTGTATGAGTGCGAGCCTTTCTCTAATAAAGCAAGAGGCTTCTTTAAATGTTTACTCCTTAGCACAACAAAAGTAATCAATATTAAATACGCATTTAAATCAAGGGCTCATGAGCAAATAGGTTAGAGAACCTAGATCCTATCCTCGAATCACAAACCTAGATTACTAAAACTTTGTCAACAATTAAGTTTCGGGTGTAAGTGCATATCGAGATGCTTCTAGTCGAATTAATCATAGCTATTTGTAAGAGGTACGAAAGCCCAAAAGTATTTCTTCACTCAAGGAAAATCCTTAACCCAATTCACTTAGTTTCCGTCAAACAAGATGTTGAGATGGAATGTTTAGTAAAATGTTTAAGACAAATTAAAGTCCATAACCCCAACGGAAAGGAACATGCCGCAATGACCTCCGTGATTGAATCAGAAATATGATAGAGTAATTGAAAGTAATTGTGGAAAATAGTCGTACCTAAAATTGGCAATCTTTAGGGCAGCAAATTTAAATTAATGATACCAAATTTCAGTTCTTTAAAATCTATCTCCTCGAAGGCGGAAAACCATCGAAAGCATTCGTTAGACAACTCAGTTTCGCACTCAATTGTGTCTCAATTAACCTGAGGAAGAAGACACGGTAAAACTCAAGTCAAATAAGTCATTACACATTTAATAATCCCCAAATATGGGAAAAAATTACTTTTTCATTGGAGTTTTTTCACAAGAAAGTACACACGGTTTTAAAATCTGAAACTTCACTTAAAAACCCTAAATTATTTTTTAACAATATTCACACTTAATTACAGAGAACTTACAAAGACAACAAAGGCTCAAACAATATGCTTTAAGAGCAAAATCTGACACGCTTAAGAAAGATATGCTAAACATAAGAAGAAATGTTTCTTTGTTTTTCCGTTTTGTACGTCAACCCATAGGGTCATAGACACTAAGAGAATGAGTGTATATGTACATATATGTTATGAATGTGTTGGCTATCGGAGCAGCATGTTGTCTGGTTCGGAGAAAATTAAATCAATGTTTTGGTTTCATACAAAATAATATAGAAGGCACAACCATACCTTTTAATGTGAATCTTTCTCCTTTTTTTTATTTACCAATAGTTAAAAATTTCCGGCAAAAGCCGAGTGGATACTATGTTGGACTTCTAGCGTTTAGGTATCCGTTTTTTCCCAAGTGAAAACGCACACAAACGTCATGCATGTAGAATGCTAGCTACAGATTATTAGACTTAATGTGCGTACTCTCGTGGAGGTAACTATTTCTTACACATATCATTGTACCAAGCCATTCACAAAGCCGCTGTATTTCCGCACCAGTCTTCGCATCCCAGCACAAAGCACATTCTCATCTTACCTGTTCCAAGGAATCGTTTCGAAATTTAGTTCTATCAACATAACTGTGATAAGTAAAAGAACTATTTTACACCTGTACTCTAAAGATGATAACAGGCTATGGCTGCCCTTGGGCTCACCAGCGGCTGCCATGTTGATTTTTATTATGGTTTCATATTCTAATCGAGGAAGATCTGTCTTGGCCATGGGACAGAAATTGTACCCTACCTACTTACGAGTACTATATTTTGTCTACTGAGTGTTTTGAGGGTTCTGAAGTGTTGTTTTATTATTTTCAGAATTATTTTCATTATTTTTATTTTCAAGGAAACCTTCAAATGGCCCTGAGGAGAAATTGTAAGCATTGATTATCACTGGTCTGCGTCAAAAATGTACCTTAGGTTTTCTATAGTGTTTCTTAATAAAATTGACCTCCTAAATCCGAATCTGTCATCCGTTTTTCTCTATCACCTCCAGTTTTTGCGATACAGGGGGTGATAATAATTTTATAGTTTATACATCTCCTATATTACATCAAATTTCAATAGTTTTTGCACTGCTCTATTCGCAGTAAATTTTGTGTACATTTTAAGTAATTATGCAAATAGGTTTATATTTTGCAGGTTAAAAATTGCTTAGCATTATAATGCTAAGAATAATAATAATAGTAGTTGAATTAAAAATGAACAGAAAATGTAAGAATAGCTCCGACAGATTTTGCTATGTTTGCGGCAAAGTGACTTTTCCCGAGCAGCAAAGTACAATCCCTCCTGTAATTAAATCTTTGTATCATGCATATTTTGGAGTAAGGCTAAGAGATCAAGATAAAAGTTTTGCACCACATATCTGCTGCAAGGGATGCTACATAAGTTTAAGACGCTGGAGTCAGGGCGAACAGAAGTCCCTCTCTTTTGGTGTTCCCATGGTGTGGAGAGATGGCAAGGACCAGACTACGGACTGCTATTTTTGCATGACAAATCTTAAAGGTGAGCATTGTATCAAGTATTTAAGCTCTCTGTATTATACTGGCTCCTGAAAATGTCATTATTATGCAAAGACTTAGCATAAAATTAAAAACTAACATAGTTCACTTCAGCATGAACATATCCTTTACTAAACATTTATGTACTATCTGCCACTCCAAATCAATTCCTTTATGTAATATACAATTATATTATCCACAGGTATAAATAAGAAGAATAAACATAGTGTGGCATATCCGGATGTTCCTTCTGCCATCAAAACCCCTGCCCTATTGCCCAGAAATTCCTATACCTTCTCCCCCTGAACATATAGAGGTACATGAAGAGATTAATATGGAAGTTGACCAAGATTATGACACATCTGAGTCTTATCAGCTTTCCACACATGATATGGTCGCAAGACCATTCACTCAAGTTCAGTTAAATGACCTGACCAGGGATCTGGGGGTTTCAAAGGCGAATACACAACTTCGTGGCTCTCGACTTCGTGAAAGTAATCTTCTACCTTAAGAAATAACATTTAGGGGGGTACAGAAATAGAGAACAAGAGTTTCGAAGCTATTTTTACAGCATTCTTCCAGCTCTTTAGTATACTGCGCCAATATTAAAGGACTTGTTGAGGCCCTTGGAATTCCCTACAACCCATTTAAATAGAGACTGTTCATAGATTCCACCAGTAGAAGTTTAAAAGCTGTGTTACTGAATATTGGTAACAAGATAGCTTCCGTTCCTATAGGCCATTCAATCCAACTTACTGAAAGTTATGAAAATATGAAAAAAATGCTGGATGCAATAAATTAATCTAGCTATAAGTGGAGGATATGTGGTGACTTAAAGGTATGATCATTTTACACTTCGCATTTCTAAGCTTTTTGATATTGACATTTTCATTTTTAATTGTTAATACTTGTATACACCTTTTGGTCAACTTACATTTTACAAGAATGCAAATCTGGAAATCATGAGTCATTTTTGAGTTAGATTTTTTGTTGAAGTGTGTCCCTATAGGTTAATGTATCCTATTGGGTTAATGGGGAACTTATCCTAATTGAGAAGGTATACAACACAACTTAATAAACTCAAAATAAGATGTACATATATCCAATTAGATCCAATACGATGATTTAATGCATCGGCATACAGGATTTTTCAGTACATATTCATATTCTTATTGTTTCAAGAAATATTACTTTGAATTTGTTTTTAGAAATTTTACACTGAATTTACATACCGTGCTAAATTTTTTTCAGGTAGTGTCTCTTACGCTTAAGACGCAAACAGGCTACACGAAGCATCCCTGTTTCCTATGTTTATGGGACAGACGTGCAGATAGTATGCCCTATGAGAAGAAGGTTTGGCCTCCAGGAGAAGCATTTAGATTTAGATCAAACCATGTGATAGCTGAACCTTTAGTGCCTCCTCAAAAAATACTCCTCCTTCCACTGCATATAAAGCTTGGCATAATGAAAAATTATGTCAAAACCCTTAATAAAGTAGGCCAAGCTTTTAAATTTCTTCTTCAAAAATTTCCACAAATCAGTGACGCTAAGCTCCATGGGGAAATTTTTGATGGACTTCAAGACAGGAACTTGATCAGCAATTTGATGCATCAATGAAGGACATAGAAAAAGATGCCTGGAAAGCTTTCAAAGCTCAAGTTAACAATTTTCTAGGCTATAAAAGAAGCCTAGAAGAATATGTTGCCCTGGTCAATCAGCTCTTAACAAGTCTCAAACATTTGGGAGCTCGAATGTCTATAAAGATACACTTTTTACAGTCCCATCTGGATTATTTTCCCGACAACTGCGGGGATTACAGTAAAGGACAGGGGCAAGGATTCCACCAGGACATAAAAACAATGGAATCCAGGTACCAGTGTAAATGGAACGAAAACATGCTTGCTGACTACTTTTGGTGTTTGAAGCGTGATGCACCAGATTACAGGCACAAACGAAAATCGTCAAGGGCGTCTGTTCTTCGAAATTATAATTATTTTCTTTATTATGTTGCATTTTTTTATTTTTTGTTTATTAAAAGAATTATAGTTTACATACGTGTATTCCTGTTTATATGATATAACAGTAATAATGCATTATTAGATAGAGAAAGTTTTTTCTTTTTAACAATTCAGAAAAAATGAGGTAATCTCAATGAAAATGGTGTATGCTGTACTGAGAAAATCTGACCTGATTGAACAAATATACATTGATTTTTGAGCTCAGGAGGTTGGATTCATTAAGAAACCACAAAGAAATCCTGGAGAACATAAAAAAAATTTAAAAACGCAGGCCTGTGTTATCTATACGATGTTAAAATGATTTCATAATAATGAGGTTTTCTCTTTACTCACGATCCAGATGCTCAATATGCAAATATGTTTCATTTATTCTTTTCTCTAAATGTTTTTTGAAATAATGTAAAAGGAAGTCTCCACGTTCATCATATTTCCTCATTCCTAAACTGAGATTTTTAACTCTTTTGCTTAAATTAGGAATAATAGTGATCATCTATCTTCCGGAACTTACATTTTTCTAGCATTTTAATTTATTTTTGATTTAAGATGGTCTTTGTATGATGAATGCTTTCCTTCTTCAAGGGAAGTTTTCAATATTTTCCTTGAGGAAAAAGGGAAGATTCATTCACTTCAGCATTTTTGCTCTGCCTGGCACATCCATTAATAGAATTTGAATAGGTGTGTTAAGATTTTTTTATTTTAAATATTATTCATCTTTTATTTCTTTTATCTTAAAATACCTTCACACTAAATAGGTTTGGCGTGCTTGAACCATTCGCTCATAGGAAAAAATATTCGGGTATGTTAATAGAATTAATAAAACTTCATCACTATCACTCGATCAGAGTTCCAATCACTTAATACAACTTCATTACTATCACTTAATCAGGGATCCAATCACTTTTGGCATATTCTGCCTTTTGTCCCAAAAAGGTGTCGGGTTTCCTTGCCAGAATGAGGATACCTAAGAACAATTCGACATATTCCTCTTCCCTAAAACCTAAAATGTTGACACTGGCCATATAGTTTACATTCGTTTTCACTAGCATTAATTTCATAAATTTCGACGAATTTCTTTTTCAAAATTGTATAATAGAAATTCTCTATAGTTTTCACTTAGTTGTTTAACAAATAGAGCAAGAAATTTTTTTTAAACTAGTACTTGGCATTGATCAATTAAAGCACCACTCAATCAAAGAATAATACATATACTCTTTCTATAACTCTCATACTCGACCTTCGTTACCAACACTCCATCAAATTAATCTCTGCCTTCACACATTTTATCAACTTACCAGCCATTTCAGAAGGAGTCAGGCAACTCATCTAACTTACTTTAACAAAGTTTCTACTGAAATATTATTTCCAAAAGCAGACCAGTGCGACATCCTCATCAACTTTTCCTCGCAATGTCAAGCTCACTTCATCCTATTAATTACGTTCTTATTCCGCCTAATTGAATTATAAATCAGAATCCTAATAATTTATTTATTTATTGAATTTTACTTAATGTATTTCTTTCTTCACACATCACAATAAACTTATTTGTAAATATTCTTTGGATTCTCAAGGTAGTTTTCGTATTATTTGATCTTGATTCAATTGAAATTCTCTCTGTAAGTTATAGATTTTTCAGAATGAGTTTATAAAGTAGATACACTATAGGTGATTTGATCACCAAATTAAAAGACGTAATTAAAAATACAAGGTCTGCTGACCAAAATCATGTGCTCTCACTTATTCTGATTTATTACCTCACGACCTTCAAAACTTTCAAAGTTCCCGCACATTCCATGGGAGGAACTGGCTATTATATAATTTGAAAGAGAATGTAAAACAACATAAAGGTTTTATATATCGTTAGAATAGGCTTTTGCAATTATATCATTCGAAATAAAATGTAAAACTACATTAGAGTTTCAAATTTCGATAGAATTGGCTGAATAGTTATGATGTTATTGTCAAATAATTCTCGGACTAACCTTGGGAAGACTTTGCCAATTATATCATTCCTAAGAGAATTTAAAACAACATAAGAGTTTCAAATCTCGTCAGAATCGGCTTAATAGTCACAATGTTATTATCAAAACAATAAAAAAGAAAAACAGGGACCGATTGATCGATTGACCGACCGACCGACCATAATGCTTCGTCTTATTTCCTAAAATTTTAGTTGTACTTCTTGTTCCTTATGCGCGAGTGAATGGCAGTGAAGCAAGCGGTGGGGTGGGGGGTGCTATCAATAACCAAATGCACATACGAATTCAATATCGCTCAATTTGGAACGAAACACACAACAAAAACAGCCGAGTCGCTAATGTAAAGATTAAAAGGCTTTCAGATTGTTAATAACAATAGGTATTTACGTTAGGTTTCGTTAGGTTTGGTAGTAGTCAAAACAGTAATAATAGTATATTTAGGCATTTCAGTCATCGATTATGGCTTCATTTTGGCGTGCAGAGCAGTTATTTTTAAGATAGTACCATTGAAAATAAAGCCGTAGTCAGTGCTAGTATTTTAAAAATAGGTGCTTTCCACGCCTAACCAAAGTGGTAAATGACGACTAGAATGCCTAAAGATACAAGTAGTACTACTAAAAATACCGCATAGGTTTAAGAAAAGTTCATCAAACTGCCTAGTTATATTTTACCCAATTATTATTATTTACGAAGTCTAAATACCGCGTACATTAGTGTAAGCAGAAATACTCCGCCACAAGCTGCGTGTCCCTCCAGTAAGTCCAATTTGAGACGGCTGTTCCAGTAATGTCTGCCGCTAAAAGACACCTGAGAGCTGATGTAGGTCGAGTTTTCACGCCATCGTAAACTTTGACGTAGCTCGAAGGTGCAAAAGATTTACTTTGTTTGTCAGCAGATGTAACGGTCTTTCACGCAGCGATACGGATTTTATGAGAATTTGGTGCTCTCTTTCGATTTCTGTTCGTGAGAGAAATAAAAGGAAAACTTTTCCCTGGAGTCAGGCAGAAGAATTTGGGCCTACGTTGAGTGTATGTGGAGCTTGTTCTACAAAGGAAACAGTTCGACCGTTGCAAGGCAGGAACTTCTCGGGGAAATCGTTGCTGCCGTCACGGTAGTTATAGGTGACAAAATACTTCTCGCAGACCACCCCCCATTCAGAGTCGGAGGTTACACAGGACCTCCCTCTGCGGATTACCCTAGACGTAGCTAGGTAATCTGCTTTAGCTAACCACTCCAGGAGCGGTACCAACCCCCATTTTAACCATACTGGAGTAAACACATCCTATGCCATCCTTACTCGCGTCAGCCAGTATGCCAAAAGGTTTAATGGGGTCAGCTAAGCGAAGGATCGTTGATAGAGCTAACTTTCCTTTAAGCTGGTCAATCTAGCAATCAAAGGGGGTATCCAGACGAGACACTCGGGGGAGCCATTTTCTTAGGATTTCACACAAAGGCGAAGTTCATAATAAAACCTCGGTAGAAGGAGTCGGACTCCATGAATGACCTCAACTGTTTCTTTGTTGCAGGCAGTTGCATTTCGAAAATTGGCTTGATTTTTCAGTGTGAAAAGCCAAGGAAACCTTCTCTATATGGAAACCCAAATACTCAATAGTGGGAAAGGAGAAGTAGCACTTAGTCGGGTCAAACGTGAAGTGGTTTTCCCGTAGTCGGCATAGGAGGGCACGAAGGGCATCCAGATATTGTTACTCTTCCTGGGTCGCTACGTATATGTTGTCAAAGTAGAAGGTGACGTGGGGCAACCCATCTAATATTCGCTTCATTATTAGGTTATAATTGCTACATGCCGTCACTAACCCAAAGGGGACTCGACGGAATTGCATCAAGCCCTTTTCGGTAGGGAAGGCCGTGCACCTCTTAACCTCTTACTTTAAGGGAATCTAGAAATAGGTCATACACATATCTAATTCTGTAATGAAATTTGCCTCGATCATGTGCAAACTTTGATCGATGGGGAAAACCAGGCGGCGTTGGACACAGTTACGGAGTTTAACTTCCAGAAGTCTATGCACATTTGGTAAGAATTGTTCTACTTCTTCGCCATGATGAATGGGAAGCAGTAATCCGAATACAGGGGTCTATAATACCCATCTTATCTAGCTTGTCTACATCCTCATTCAACACTTTTCTTAAGTGAATATGAGGAGTTACGGGTTCGAACGGACAGGTCCCTCAGTGGTGAACCGAATATTGTGCTGTGTCTTTCGATCACTGGTACGGGGCCCTTCCATTGGCTCAATAGATTGTTGTTGTCCCTCGTGTGGAGAAGGACTTCCTCACCGAGATTTAATTATCGTTCTTTTATTTTTCTTTTTTCTCGTTCCTCTTCTACTCTTTTTTTCTTCCTTCTCTTCTCTTTCTCTTTGTCTTCTCTCTTCTCTTTCGGTCATTTTTTCCTTTCGGATATAAGCTGGGAAGTCCTTGCCACTAAGCCCAAGCGGCTCTCCTTGTATTTAAACGTGTTAAATAATGAAACATTTTATCGCGTTAGACTAACTTTCAGGAAAAGCACCAAAAAGGGGGAATCATTTAAAGGCACAGCGGGAGTGCTGTGATTTGTCACTTAAAAAAACAAAACTATTTATTTCACGTGGAGCGAAATAAGAATTATACTCGAAAGATTTTATCCCGGAATTTAGCTAGAGCCTGTGTTAACCAATACGCAACAAAGAAAACAACAAACACAATACCCCCCTAAAAAAATTAAGATTAACTACTTTACAATAGGGCAGACGTTTTATGAGGCTTGGGAAGGCCTTAAGTTTCACACGGTCACAAAATGTAATACAAAATGCGCTCAGTAAATGGAAAATGGGAAAGGGGTAAGGTCTTTTCTACAGCTTTTAAAACCAGAACTTTTAATCTCCAAAAATAACACCCATTGTAATCTGTTACAGGTCTAAAAGAAATGATATCTTATAATATGAGTGACCCAAAAGAGCCTAACACCAGAATATATATAAATGTCCTACGTTTGACTCCAAAGTGACCCCACACCTGACACAAAATTTATATAATATAGATGTCGTCGGGTGACCTAACACCTGAAACCAGATTATAATGTCGTAGAGTCAAATTTCGATTCTAGCCGAGGATTGACTCTGCGGTGACACCAGATGGGAGCATACCAGATATTGGGATAAAGATCTTAGTGCGAGAGTAAAATAATCGAAATCGAGTGTGGTTAGCATAAATAATGAATTCTTAAAGGTTCCTGGTTTAGAGAAACTAATTGTAGAAAAATAACCTTACTATATACAAAGAAAATACTATTAGCAAAAGTAATAAATGGCATTAAATAAGATGATACCTGGGGTACCAAACGGGGGGAGGAGGAACAAATATAAATAACTCGAAGGGTCGAGAGTCCGAGAGAGGATGTATGGTAATTGATTCCAGGAAAATGGAAGAGTGCAAATGTCGGAGAGACTCACGTAAATCCTAATTGACTGGAGGTTTGAGATACGACGAGTAAGCGGTGCGATGCAAAGTTCCACTTGCAAAATTCCTTCTTCTTTAACTTCACTGAGAAATGAACGAGGGAATACTCCAGACGAGAACAAAGTCGATACCCGAGTGATAAATGCCTGTCCGTGCCTATCGTCTGTAAGGTGGAAGCTCTGGCCTTATGTACGAGTGAGACCGGGTAAAGATCTGACGAGTCGCGTTCGTAGCTGGAAGCCGTTAAAAGGCGAGGAAGGTCATAAGACACTGTACGTGGCTGCTAACTAAGACTGGTCTCTATGGTATTAATTTATTAAAGCTTTTCTCAAGGTATTTATACTGCTATGGCAAAAGCGGGTTGTCAGAGGCCCCCAAAAGGGGGACGGGGATCTCATTAGACTTGTTGTGCTAGGGGGAGCGGGGATATTATCAGCAAGCATCACATGTTTGCGCGAAACTCCTCAACGATGAGGTTTTCGCGCCGAACAGGCGATGCGACTGGTGGGGAGGGGGGAGAAAAGGAACCCAAAACGGATCAAGCGGCCGCGCGAAATTATCAAGGCGGTTTCTGGAGTTCAAATGACCCACCTATTCTTGATAAGAGTGCAAGGGTAATCAGGCTACGCGAAATTCTCGCTGCTACCTCGGGGCTGTCTGGGCGTGCAGGAGCATCTTCTCTCATGCAACTTGGTTAGACGTTGAGTTCTAAGGGGAGGGGGTAACATTCTCCCTCTGACAATAAAAAAATTACCCCTAAATTCATTTGGTAGCATAATACGCAACTGGAAGTCTCACCAATCAATTCATACTTTGGATCGTTCATGGCGTGATCTGATGTTAATTGATCCTGCAGCTCAAAAACTTACTAGAAAAGTATGTGATAAACCACACACTTCTTAGAGAACTGCCTGAAGATCTAAAAACAAGTGGAGTTTGAGTTATCAACGACACAATAAGTAGAACATTGTGTTATTAATGACCTCTATTCTCGATTTCCAAGAAATACCTCACTCTTTAAGAAAGCTCTATGTAAAGTTAGCTGTTCTTCGCAAATGAACATTTAAATAAACAGACTACGTTCTAGGAACAAATCTTTTTCCAGATGAATTGAAAATATAATTCTGGGGTCGAAATTTACCAGAGCTTCGATAAATAATAAATTTCTGCAGCTTATGCGGCAAACAATACCATCGATACAGTCAAAATAGTTAGTGGATCAATGATGGTATGGGGCTGTGTTTGCTCATCAGTGGTTGTAAGAATGGATGTGGTCGAAAGAAGAATGAACGGCAAATTATACAAGGGATTTGGAAATAAATTTGTTATTCACCGTTGCCTCCCGGAACTTCTTTCAACGATGTACGTTTCAACAAAAGAATGAACTCAAGCATAACTCAAAACAAACTAAGAATGACTGAAAACGAGTAGAATTAATGTTTTTGAATTGACACATCAATCTCCTAATCTGATCCCTTCGAAAATCTGTCGAAGGAGTTGGAACTGATGGGTCAGAAACGATATCCGATTACCTTATCTGATGAGAATAAAATATGATTGAAGAAATGGAACAACATCAGCCCACGTAGAAAGATTGTAGGGTATTACTCAAAACGCCTGCAAGTTGTACTTTAGAGCAAGGTTTTCTGCAACCAAGTACTAACCCATGTTTCTATATGTTTTAAGGATGGTAGTGATTTCTACTAGTATTTTTTTCGTGTCTAGCTGGTTGGGTTTTTTACTATAGTGCAACTTATTTGTGTATTCCTATAGGTGCTTTTTTAAACGTCACCTGGGAGTATCAGTGATCCTATAAATGTAAAGTTGTTTGAATTGGGCTTTTAGTCCTCATGGGGAAATTTGAATTCATGTACCACATTGGTATCATTCAAGATTGATTTTTTAGCAGCGAGGTTAATTTTCATCAGTTAGTAGCTAATTATTAGGTTGTATTAATAGATTTTAAATGGAAATTGGTTCTTTACTTGTAAACTAATGTTGTATTTTACGGTATGTTTTATCATTAGTTCGTATGTTCGTTTAGGGTCAGTCATCTGCTTTTTGTAAATTCTTAATTTAGTCCAGCTCGCGGTGACCAGATTTTGATTGCTCTTTTAAGGTTGTAGTTCATTACCAATTTTTGATATTGCTCGGTTGATTTACATTTGGCGTTATGGCTTCAGCTGAAGTCTTTTGATTTTCGATAGACGCTGCCTCTCCAAGCAAGTAGATCTGCAAATGATCTTGATAACACTAAAAAAGTGTAAAAATTAATTATTATATAGTATTCATCGTTTACCGAAACAGAAAATGGAATCATTCTTATTGTTTGCCAGGGTTATCTATGAAAATTAAAGAAAACTGCGAGACAAATGGTGGAGTTAGTATAAAGGAGGGAATGAGAACAAACTCTGCTTCAAGTCTAGTGGGCGGGGCATCTTGACTCAGTCTTTTGTCACTTTCATATATATATATATATATATATATATATATTGGTCACTTCTCCTACCTTCCGGAAGTACATCCCTCTTAATCAGTCATCTAATTTTCCCATATCTCTATCTATCATCTCCAGCCTATCATATTCCTATATATAACGAATAATAATCAGAAGAAGATCATGAATATAATAATATTAAAAAATAGGAACAGAAGTGGTATCGCACCAGGAACCTTAAACGTGAGAAGGGTTTCGTTAAACAACTCGACCAACTAGGATATCCCTCAAACACTTATCGAATTTACTTAAGAAATAGTCAAAAAGTTAAATTAAATTTAAATTTCATTAATTCGATGAGATTAAATACCGAGTCCATGTTCAATGTATATTTGAAACCTTACCCTAAATTTACTGAGACTCGAACCATTTTATACAGCTATTTTCTATTATAATATAACTGTCTCTCGGCAACTTAACCACGTGATGAGATAAATTAGAATAGAACGGAAACGAATGTTTTGTAAATAGATTTACAAATTGTATTGATTTTATTAATCTTTTATTACACTTTTTATTCAACTGAGATTTGTATAGAGCTATGAATATTTTAATTTAATTGGATTAAATTCAATGAATTAGAATAGACTAATTAACTGAATTTCCAATGAATTACGGCAAAACATTAGAAGACGAATCTATTGAATTAGGTCGTCCTAGCAAGAAGATGCCCTATTTCCTAGAATATATTCAGAAAATTATAAGAATCTTTAATAGGACTTATGAAGATCTTTTTTAAAAAAGAAGTTCAGTACAATGTGATATTTGGGTTTTAGTCTGAGCTTTCATTGAATCAAGAAACAGCCTGTATAAATAAGAGAAAATTATTTATTAATATTATTTTCGAAGAAGAGAACTCATCTTATTTCTTAATTTACTGATAATGAACCAGCAACTACCCTGAGGTCCTCTCAAGACTAGTTCAAGAAAGATGGAATGAGTTCAAACTGACACAAAGAAACATAATGGATTAGAAGATATTAATAAAGAATTAATATAACGTTTCATAATTTTATAAATAAAACTTAAGGAAACATTTGTCATTTTCGAGTTACAACATATTTACTATACTACTTAGCAAGACATTCGTAGATATGATGTTCGAATTCTCAATCAAAGAAAAATATGTGGTATTGTCATATACCCGTTATTTCTAGGGTCCACCCAGTTATGTGAGTTTCAAAATTCAGACAACTGTAATTATGAGAGGCTTGATCTATTTCTGCAGCCAAAATGTTGTTCGCTCATAACTAACGGTCATTAACGCGTGTGCGTAAACTGCCGGGCACGTGCGGTGAGACGTTTACTGATTGCAAGTATGTTATATGATATTATATGATATGGAGTGTGCAAAGCTCTCCTGAGTAAGCCATTACGCCAAAAAAAATAATGATGCTAATCAGCAAATAAAGATATTTTTATGACACCGTATGAGAATTTCAAACCATATACATCTGAATTTATTTGCGACATGCCTTTTTATCTCCGGTAAAACTGGGTATCTATCCTAGTAGCTTATATTAGTGAAATCTTAGATGTCGATTTTCTTGTGAGATAAATTAGCTTAAGAAAATCTTTAGCATCAAAAACGGTGTAGCAACTCATTTATTGCCATCTAGATGCTCTAAAATCTTATCTTTAACAATGGACTGCAAGAGTTACCCAACTAGAAAAGAAGGTAAACAGGGCAAAATTTTCAGTATCATTCTGCATTTTTTTTAATTCTTGTTAGCTTCGACTCTTTCAACTCCTCATGGATTTTAAGAAATGTATAAAAAGAAATTTTAATCATTTTCTTTCAGATATATTTTACTAAGTTCATTCATATTGAAAATTTTCATTTTCTTAATACAGATAAAGTCTAATGCGATATTTTTTATTATGTCTATATATTTAACGACAGTTTTAATCCCAATTTAATGTTCCGTATAAGAGCTAATTTAGTGGTAAACTTGATGATTAAATCCCTACATAATTTCATTTAGAATATTCATTACGTTGTCCGGGTCGTCCCTAAGAAAACACACTCAGCCTTCTGAAACTTTCCGGCTCATAACCTTATTTGCAAGTACTTATTAGCATATACTGTAAATAACAATTTCTAGAGTGTATCCGTGTATACGAGCGACGGGGTGGTTGGTAGCCTGCCACTATTGTAATCGGAGTGTACTTCATTTCGATAGTAGTGGCTATGTAGGCTTCGTCAACTTCCCGTTCTTGCGTGTATATTAAGTTTCTCTTTATTGCAATGGCCGTACCATCGTACCTTTCCCCGGTGGGATTCTTTTTTTATTATATGATAGTTTGAGATTTTCATGGTTTTTTCCTCTTTTGTTCCATGCTCCGAAATTGTGATCACGTCAGGATCAAGTTTCCCAAAAATATTACCATATTGTGTGCTTTTGCTTTTCCAGCCGTCGGTCTTAATGTGAAGGATCTTTAGCTTTTTCATCGGGTTTTCCATAATTTGTTATATTTCCTCTTTTCTCCTTACTTGTTTTTTATTTTGGGGTTCTCCCATTTCCCTTTTCTAGCCTTTGAAATGTGTCTTTATTATTTTCGTGTCCTGGGATAGATTCTAATTCGGTTCTCTTCAATCATATTCTGTATTGCTTTTTCGTCGTTATTCCTTTTTTAATGTCCTCTAGTTTTGTTTCTTTTGGCAGGGGGTCTGCTTCGTGTACGAAGATTTATAATTTTAAGTCTTTGGCTTCATAACGACATCCAGCTTTATTTTCTGTTCCTGATTCTGACTCAGTTTCTGATTGTGTATCCGTTTCAGTGTGCACATTTTAGTTTTACTTTTCTTCGTTTTGGGGTTCCTCTCTTTTCTTTCCTTCTTGTACTTTTTCTAATTTATCAGTATCCTTTTCTTCTTCATTGGATTCGTCAGTATCTTCTACTGCTTCTCCCTCAGCCAGTGTGACCCCCACTTCTATCATATCTTCTACCTGCATCATTTTTCCAGCTGTTACGCCGTATATTAATACTGAAGGGGGGTTAGGGGCCGTATTTTCCTCAATCCGTTCTTTTCTAATAGTTGGTTCCTTCTTAAACGTTTATGTTTTATTTTTTGTTCCTGCGTTTCTTTAATTTCTTTTACTGCGGCTTTTGCTACATTGAGGTTCCCTTTTCTCCACATTTTCTTTCCTGCTTATTATGGCCTTTCTTTTTGGACAGTTAATGGCCATAGATCGATGCTGGCCCTAGCAGTTGATTAATCCTTTTACTTGTTCTTTGCATTCTCGAAAAGTATGGCCAATTGTTGAGCACTCCGAGCAGATCTTAATGTCTTTTGGGGGGCAGTTCCTTGTGACGTGCTTTTCGATTGCATAACATTGGAAACATGTCTAAACATTTATAAATTTTTCTATGTCGATATTTTCCCGTGGTATCCGCATTAAAAATGCCAGAATACCATTGTTTGTAGCTTTATTGGCCATCTCCGTTGAAATACACACTACTTTAAATACATGAGTATGGTTGCCGAACTTTATGGCACACAACTGAACGATTCGCCATTAATTGTGGTTGGAGGGAGTTTTGCCACCATCCTTTCCACGTTCTCCTGTTTGTGACAGAGTGCCACGTACCCATTTGGTACTTCTATCAATTTGGTCAGCGCCATTTTCAAATCAGTGTATAAGGTCATGATGAGAAGTCCTCTTTCCGGTTTTGTTTTTCCTGGTTCGGTCCCAAGTGGCAGTCTTTTGTACTCTAGGTTCATTTCTGTATTATGGGGGTTCCTCCCCCCAATTATGCCTTAGACCCGCTCTCGGAAAAATGGCTGATATGATGTTGTGATGAATAAATGATTGGGTGCCTGGATAGGCTCCTCTCCAGGGGTGAAAAGTGACGGACCTTTTGTTGGCTGGCGCGGAATTAACCATCGCTAGCCAGAGGTCTCGTCTCCTCGAGGGAATTAAAAAGCCGCGGCTGCCCTTATCCTACACTAAGACGGTTGCGTGTCCCTCAGTGGTCTTGGGGGCCACCCACAGGCGGAGTTGTCATACTCCCCTGCAGAGGTTGAAGCCAGGCCCATTGTCCGAGGTTCCTCTGTTACGGGTATCTGGCAGTGGGCTAATCCTCAAACCTTCCTCCTCCTGTACCCCCCAATTATGAAAATGCTAGTGCTTAGCATAGTTGGGACGAGGTCGAATATCAGCGTCCTTTAGCTTAGGCATCGGGCCTTGGGTGGGGGGCGGGGGATGGGATCTTCAGGAATTCATGGTGAAATATATAATGGGCCTAAAAAAGCTATATCTCTCCTTTAAGTACCCTCCTCTATGAGAGGATTTTGTGTGTGGGAGAGGAAAGGTGATCGAGACAATATATGAAAATGAAAATGAGGTAAGCGGTGGCATCCTTCTGAATCTCGTATGCAAGTGTCGATTTCTTCCGAGAGTTATCCGTAAAAAAAAAATCTTCTACGTAAGAAATCTTCTTCGATCGAGAATGAGATGAGATTTTGGCGGGAGTCTGCTTTACCAAGCTTAACGTGAGTCGTATATCAGCAATCCAAGCGGCGAATTGAGTGTCCATAGAGTGAAAGTAAACGATTTTTAGGGGTATTTATTCCGCCTTAGTAAACGTAACGTTAGAGGAAATGGGCTACTCGTGTGAGCGGAATTTTAAAATAGTTTTAATGTGCGATTCCAGCTTGTCGCTTGACTGTTGATGGCCGGCTTATCTTCATTTATTAATATGAGTTCTAAGATGTTCAGCCTTGCTTTATTGACACCTCTTTTCTTTTAATAATGGTGTTATAAACGAGCATATCTCTCGTTAGGTTAATATTTTGGGGACTCTTCATATGATTCTTAGGCCCTTCGCTTTGTAGATACATGGTTAAACGTCTCGAAAGGGTAGTGGCTGTCATGCCAATATATTTTGAGTTTTTATAAAGCTTACAGTCTGTATCAGGGCAGATAAACCCGTAAACTATGTTGGTTGACTTGAGATTCGAGGAGTTTAGGCAGATAATGTTTTTCATCAGGAGAATGCTGGTTTTTGTTGTTTTATAATAAATGATGAGTTGGATTTTATCCGTTTGATTTTTAATCTTGATGTTATGGTTAGTAATCTCCTTGATGTTTTTCCGTCTATTTTATAGGCCCTGGACATCTGGTTTCTGTAATAAACTTTGATGTTCTTGACTTCTCCATGATTACTTTCAGTTTTATCCACATGTTTGTAATGGTTATTTGAAAATGATTGGAGGTTTTGTCAATCATGCTGTTTGAGAAACCATTAATCACGTGGAAATGTTCTTACGTAGAGCAGCATTTATAAGCTCGGCCGATGTATGAGCCGATTACGCTTATTTTGTACCTTTCAGGGCATTCACTCTCCGCATTGAGGCATCTTTCCTTGCTCGTACTTTTCCTATGTACTTTAGTGACGTAGCTGCCATTGATATATATATATATATATATATATATATATATATAGATATATATATATATATATATATATATATATATATATGTATATATATATATATATATATATATATATATATATATATATATATATATATATATAATATCTCTCAAAGTAGCGCGAGAGAATGATGAAGATGAATGCAATAAACCACATTGAAAGAGAAAACGAAATGTAATAAATATTACTGTAAGAAAAATTTATTACGTTTTCTCTTTCAGTGTGGTTTATTGCATTCATATATATATATATATATATATATATATATATATATATATATATATATTGTTTCATTTCTTAATTCCCCGAGCGTCCATTTGTGGAGTTCCTCACTGGACCTATTAAATCCTGTAATTTCGGGTGCGAGAAGTCTACCTATTTCATGGAACGAGCCTTACTGACATACGGTTGAGGCCATATGATACGGATCCACAAGTTTAAGCAAGCTTATACCTATCTGGCTATGTTCTAGAGGTTACCACCTAGTGTAAAAAAATTTAAAGGAAATTTTCTTACAAAACACAATATCGAATCAACATGGATGGCATTTATGAAAGAAATTACGTGAAATTGGGAGATATTTATTAATAGTGATATTATTAACACCAATAATATAAATAATACATTTAAAATGAAAGAAATTATGCCAATAACATTAATATTTTATTTTAATAACAATAATAGTGTCGTAGAATGGCCCCTTTTTTATCACTATACTCTTTGACACCCTTTTTGTAGCGGTATGCTTTGTGGTGCGTGAGTTACTTCTTTGATGAAGTAGGCTTTGTTCTAAGAGTGCTAATTTGGTAGTTTTGTTCTTAAGGAAAAGCTATTTAAACACATAAGGATAAGAGGAAACACCAGATTTATTCCAAAATAAACATATATTTTAAATGAAACACTTAACTATGACAAACAAACAGTTAACACATTTCTATGTGGTCCTATTTGTATCTAGTCCTATCGCACGGATACGATGACAAAAATAAACAAATAGGCTACCCGTAAACATACCAATTGCCGATTAGTATTTTTATCGCGACTCTATTGGATTAGCGTTAAACATTAAATTAACGTACTCTCGTCTACAAGCACATATGACCTAGGTTCACAAAAAATGGTTTCTACTCCCCTTTAAAACGTGAGACGTACTAAATTTCTACTATCGCAATATGAATATAAATGTTCTTTCTAACTTACATGACAGGAGGTATTAGGGATTGCCGGATGTCGCTGGAGGACTTATCTCTCGCTTTGGGTGGTTGTGGCCGATGGTTGAATTTTCGTCGAGAAGGGATAGCTCGCCTCCTGTGGGGGGGAGGCTGATTATTCAACGTAATTAAAGAACGAGAGCTCGTTGGGGCTGGGTTCTTCTCCTCTCACTCTTACGGAGCTTGAGATGTGAGAGTCACTCGAGTGTGAGCGGCTTTGCTTTTCTTCAGTCAGACTTCTTTACAGTCTGTAAAGGATGCTTTGGTATGGCACCGATATAAAGCTTGACTATTTACGTTAATACGGCCCGGAAAGGGGGGATCGGTTTTCTCATTCTGGTCCTATCGTTGCTCACGGAAATAGTCTTGTATGGCTGAAGGATCGATCTTAACGAACTGAACCTTCTTCTCTCTTATCGAATTCTAATCTTCTCGTCTGGCTGAAGGATCTATCTTCACGAACTAATCCTTCTTCTGGCGTATCCACTTCTAATCTTTGTGTCGGGCTGACGGATCGATCTTCACGACCTGATTCTCTTTCTGGCGTATCGACTTCTATTCCCCTTGTTGGGCTGAAGGATCGATCTTTCACGAACTGATCCTCCTTCTTGCGTATCGACTTCTAATAATCTCTCTTTCTTTGCGGGGCTTATTTATAGGCGGATTCCCGCCTCATCTAAAGGGGAAAGTGACCAGGCCACAGAAGCAGGGGAAGGGGAACGCGAATGGTGAGTTCGCATCTGGGGAGAGCGAGAATTGCAGAGGATGGCACTGGGGTGCCCAAGTTAGCTCGCTAATTAGAGGCTCGCAACCGCACCGCTACTTGGCGTTCCTTTTGACTAACACCGCTTTTTTCTCATAACCACGGGCTTATGGGTCTCGTAGGTAATTTGATCGTTAGAGCGTTGTTTGAGGGCCTTATGTGGTCGCCTTAAAACAGATGTTAGCTCCAACTGCCTAAAGCGGTGGGAAGATCAAACAGGGTAAGCAGTTATGGTTATTTGCCGGCTACCGTTCCCACGCTTCTCCTTATGAGGGAGGGGGGCTTTAATGTCTTATACTCCTCCAGGATGCTCAATGTAGCCATTTCTCTACAAATAGTATTAATGAAATGTTAGCTCATGTCGTTTTCAGTTAACAATTTCTGTCTGGTAAAGGGATAGTTTTCCAATTGCCAAACCTCCAAGTCTTTGTTGCTCTCTTCGTTATCTCTCTCTTAGTATCTTTTTCCTCTTACTACTTTATCTTTTTAATAATTATCATACTGTGTGCGAGAAAATTGCAGAAGGCGAGCCGTTTCTTCTAACAGCTCCTTTACGTTTTGTGGTTCGTGTTTTTAGCCGTTTTCCTTGTTTCGACCCCTTAGTTTCCCTAGAAACCCCCGCAACTAACCTTATATGAAACCAAAAAAGAAACGTTTTTGCATTTTATTTTTTCTTCCACTGTGATGAATGTATCACGCGTAGTGTTAGTGTGTTTGAGAGACACTTCCTGTCGATGGGATTAGGATAACGTATGGGTGAGTGACATGCTCAATATTTGCATCCTTCGTCGCTTGTTTTTATGTTCTTTTTCGGGTACAAACTTTTAATGCTTAAATATTGTTGCAAAACCAGGCTTTAAATGCTCTTCTTCCTTTAGGATGTTCAGCTTCGCATGTTATTACGAATTTAACTGCTTCCATGAAGATCGTAAGCTTCATTTTTTGAATAAATACATTGGAATGACAACCACATCCTTATCTCGTATACTTACCATGTATTTGCAAAACGGTGCCATCCAAAATCACTATTTAATGCAAAACAGAACCCATCTATCAAGAAAGATTTTAGTTCCTAAGACCACAATCGCACTGCAAACTGAGCGCACATCATGGAAGTTATCTTGATCCAGAAATGAAACCAATGCTTAATTTTATGGCCAATAGACGGACACAGAAAGGAGTTTGAAACTATTAACGCATATAATGGTTAACACTCATAAAAATCTCCTTACCTAGGTGTCCTTACAGCAAAGAACGGCCACCTTTTATAGTCGCGAGCAAGTCTAGTCGCGGGAGAATATACATCTCCTTATGTCATACGGTCGGTCAATCGGGCGGTCAATCGGTCGGTCAGTCCCTGTTTTGCATTTAAGGTTTTCAAAATAAAATTGTTAATATTGGGCCGATTCTAACGAAATTTGAAAGTTTTATGTTGTTTTAAATTCTCTTTTGAATGATATAATTGCCAAAGTCCTCCCATGGTTATCCCGAAAATTATTTTGTTTTGACAATATCAACATAACTACTTGGCCAATTCTAACGATATTGCAAAGCCTATTGTTGTTTGACATTCCCTTTCGAATTATATGATTGACAAACTCCTCTTAGGATTAGCAGGGGATTATTTACTTTTGTCAATAACATCATAATTATTCGGCCGATTCTAACCAAATTTGAAAACCTCATGTTGTTATATATTCTCTTGTGTGATATAATTGACAAGGTCCCTCCAATGTTAGCCCGAGAATTATTTTATTTTGGCAAGAACTTCATAACTATTTCTGATTCCAACGAAATTTGAAACCCTTTTATTGTTTTACATTCTCTTTCGAATAATGAAATTGTAAACGCGCTCCCAAGGTTAGCCCGGGAATTATTTTTTTTTGACAATAAAATCATACCTATTCGAAGGATTCAAACCAAATTTTAAACTCCTATGTTGTTTTACATTCTCTTTCGAATGATGGAATTGCCATGGATCATCTAAGGTTTATCCGAGAATTATCGAAAGTTTTGAAGGTTGTAAGGTCATAAATCAGAATAAGTGAAAGTACGCAACTTTCTGGTCAGCAGACCTTGTTAGGTTATGGGCCAGAAGCCAAATCTATGAAGTGATGGATGGCCTCATTAATAATTTACATTATAAAATTTAAACTACTGTAATTATAGATGTTATAGTCGGTACCTAATAATATATAAATTAAGGTAATAATAGTAAAACATGAAACTATAAATTATATTTAGACTATCTTTATTTTAGATCGATGTTGATTTTGGCTCGAAAGTTCTTTAACATCATTTGATAAGGAAGTTCAAACCCAAAGCAGGAAGCAGTAACTTCTCTAAATGTTCATCCGTGATTCGTATCCTAATTTAATTTTGCTGTATGTTAATTTGGAAAATAATTGCTCACACGCAGATGTGCTACCGAACACTGATGCCATTTTCATCGCATGACTAGTAAAGTTGGTATAGAGCCCTCTTTCAAGAAGAAGTTCCTTATAAAAATTCAATAGAGCTACAACCTTTGCGTAAGACTTTGGTTTATTACTTGATCGAATTGCATGTCAATGAGTTCCATTTGAATTTATTTTGATACGTTTTCCACTCCACTTCAACATCAAACGAAGTAGCGAAGACTTTGACATAGCCTGTGGGTGATCGTATGACAGCAAAGCGAAACGAAAATTCAGTTCTTATATCACGTATCACCGTCATGAATACTCATATGTTTCCATTTGTAGGTTTAGTCAACTGGAGTTTAGGGAAATGAGCATAATTTGATTTAGCCAGCTGACATTCCCACAATCATAGTTTCATTTTACATGTGGCCATGTTTCCCTTCATATCATCTCATATTAATTGATTTTTTCACTGAAGCGGCAAATTCAATAGGTTTAAATGGTATGTTAAGTGTACTAGAAAGGACAGTTTTGAAAGCCATTTAGCATGGCGAAATTTCTTGGCATTCATGCTTTTCCTCTCAAGAATTCCAGCCATATCTTCCCACAATGCATATACTCTTTTCAGCATAGCGCCTTAAAAGGGCCAGCAAACGTCGCAGAAGTAGCCAAATCCTTATATCGACAATCTGTTCCGTTAAGAGTTGTCTAAATTAATGGTAGTTTAATCCTTTGGACAAAATCACATTTACTCTTCTCACTACTATGTCCACCACATCTTTCAAATTTGATCTCCTAGCGCACAATGCTTCTTGATGGATTATGCAGTGCACTTTTACGTCATTGTGTTCACTTCAGGGACCTTGCCGTGTTTCTGAGGAAGAGGCACGGTATCTTAACTTTGTCTAACAATAGCGTGAGCTCCATCGGTTGTTACGGATACTAGCTTGAATAAGTCAAGATTCATGTTTTAGTACACTGGAGCAGTGCTTCAATGTCTGCTCCTGTAGGTACCAGTTGAAAAAATTCTTAAAAAATGGCGAAAGTTTTGTTTACCACACAAAGAACACTGCAAGATTTGCCGTGTTGGTACAGACACTCCTCTCATTAAGTTCTATTGAGGAGAACATTGTTGCAATGATTTTTTAAATTAATTTTTCAGATCCAATGGCATTACTTCTATTCGTTGTCTAACTGTTTCTACAGAAAGACCGACATTTGAAAATAAAGTTTTTGTCTCACCACATACAGTAAAATGTCTGCTAGAGCAAACAAGCATTTATTTCACGAATTTCTCATCAGTGAAAGGTTTCATGTGTTCTGCTATCAATTTCGACACTTCGTAGCTTGCACATGCACTTTTTTTTCATACCATGTTTCGTTTTTGCAATATTGAACTTTGTTTTTCTAAACTCACTATAAGTTAATGAACTCCTCCTTCTTCGTTTTCCCAATAAATTTACTGCCTCTGGATGTTGAACTGTTATTTATGGCAACAATTCCATGGATAAGAAGACAAATCGGTTTAGTGAAGCGTTGAAGAAGAATGTACTATTCAGTCAACGTGTCATGAAAAAGTCAACAGTCCGCATCAAACTTCCTTCGTTTTGGTGCCATTTAGGGGTTCCTGAAAAAAAACAAAATTCCAACTTCTTAGTTGATGTTCTAAATCTTAGATAAAATAATGGATTAATCTTTTTCTTATCGGGAGGGGGTGATGTAGGAGTCATCCCGATCAAGTCGCAGTTATTCTTTGTCATTATCCCACAAAAATCAAGATATTTCAGGACCAAATTAATACATTTGGGGAGATAAACATTAGTCAAATCCTAATATGCATAAATATCATTATAAGTGGTATGCTGAAGTAAGCCTCTTCGATAGTGATGTGATTACCGAGTGGTGATTTGATACCGAATTTTGTTACCACTCCGTGCAGTCAAATATTTTTCTTAATTCAGCTGGGCGGCTGTCTGGTTGCCTTCTCAGTGGATGCCTTGTATTCACAAGGTTATAACTAACAAAATAGAAAGCTCTTTTCCGTCTTAGTAGGCTGGGAAAATGGGGATCGGAGAGTTTCTCTAAGGTAAAAGGAAACTTGGAGCTAGATTCAATAATCTCTATTCCGAGGGAACTTTTGAATCGTCTTCAAATCACTTTTCTTGGTAAAAGAATTCATCCTTAAAGCACTTTATCTCTCACTTCACATCAACAGCTAGAATACATGAATGAGCTCTTTTAAGAACCATTTATAATAAATTAATATATTTAATCGATTCCCATAACATAAAATTGGTTCTCTCAACTTACATTAACATATTTTAGCCATTCATACATAACTATCAAGTCTTGCAATTGCTATATAAGAATATAAGGAATTAATACACTTTAATACAAATCAAGACGAAAGAATAAGCCATTATTTCGGGCCTTCAAATATAGCGAGTTGATATAGGACCGCTTACTAGATTAAATAAAAATTGAACATACTAAGACATCTCACTTATTGTATTTAATTATTTTACAAGGTTTTACATATTTATTTAATCTTTAAATTGTTTGATCGTGGATCGTAAGTAATTTAAAGATTTATTAAATTTGATTTAATATGTTCCCTCTATATAATTGGGCTAAACTTTAGAGCATTTCTAAAACATTAAAATAGAAGTTTGGGGAGTTTTGGAGTGTTATACGGTATATTGTTTTGATTTAACCACAGATATATACCAATTACAAAAACAAAACAAAAAATCCATTGCATTGTTATAGTAAAATTGTTTCTATTTTAATCAGAGATATCATCTTACAAACAGATAATAGTGAATTATTTCATTTATATCTCCTATTTTAATGCCCCAAAAGATATCCATTTTTTGTCAATTAAACTCGATTTAAAATTCATCTATTCATGAAATATGATTTAAATTATGATCTATAGTCTTTTACATGAATTTTATATATATATTAACTAAATATTACTAAATTCCAGCGTTTCTTTTATTTTTAAAGTTCATTTTTTTTAATTAAGAAAAATTTATTTACTTTTGCAAAACGTAACTATATTAAGTAAAATGAGAAATATTTGAAATATTTTACTGGCGCTCAAATTTTGTAACATTAGGAGATATCTAGATTTTACTTTGACGGTATTTGCTTTGTTAATTTTTATTTTGCATGTTTTTTCGCTTACCCAGATCTCACCATTAGGATCCAAAATTAGGTCTTTTTAAGGACTTTTATTAAAGAGAGAGAATGAAACTTCAGGGACCACTGCTCTTTTGAAAGCATTTTTCAGATTCCCTCTATCGAATGTTTTTTTATGGTTCAACGTGTGAGTCCGTTATAAAATTTTCTAAAACTACAAAATGCTCATTTTTTAGTTATTTTTGAGTCATATTCGATTCTTTAATGTGGCTCCTAGTTCACCATAAATATTCAAATTTTCTTCAATAGCTTTTGTAAATTACATGAAAACTCTTTTGTAAGTAATTCGACTAAAGAAATCGATTTATGTTTAATAATTTAATCAAATCATTTAAAACTATTTATTAAGTTGAATAATAATTTATATTACAATTTCTTCACATAATGTTCGAGACTTACTTACTTTCGTTTAAGTCACTTTAAAGTTAAGTATTTAGATTCGTAGAATATAATAATTCACTCGTTATGTCACAGTTTATCCAGGTTCAATGGTTTTATGAAATGGCCTACATTAATTTAACCCTCTCAGCAGAGATTATACACACGCAAAACTATTCCAGAATATTTCAGAATGCTCTTGCATAAATTATTGATAAATGATTGTTCTAGAATATTCGAGAATACCTTTCAACCTTCTACGAGTTTACAAGTCTGGATTTAGAAAACAAAATTTTCTGAAATATTACGTTTAAAGGCTGCAAGGCCGAACAATTTTGGCTGAGCGGCAATAACCGGCCTGCGCGCGATATCTTGCCGACCCCTGCCTTACAGGAACCCTGCCCGAATTATTTTTCCTTTTTCTGATATCCGCAGTAATAACAAGAGTATATAAATGTAGGATTTAAAATATCTAAAAAATGTAAAATAATTTTGCTCGAAAGATAAAAGAACATGAGCTAAATCTCAGCTGCAATATATTTCGAATATTGGAAGCTTTATTCATAGCCATTTTACCAGGCTAAAAATGTATAATAAGAAAATTAGAAAGCAAAGGAAAAAGTTAATCAAATCTCAGATGGATTTTTTTTAATAAAACATGCATAAAAATCTCCAACATAGATATACAAGTATATATATTTCTATATATATATATATATATATATATATATATATATATATATATACATATATATATATATATATATATATATATATATATACATATATATATATATATATATATATATATATATATATATATATATATATATATATATATATATATATATATATGCAGTGAGGTGTCAATTAATTGAACCCTTATCTTTTCAAGATTTCAGAAATATCTCCTACTTTCCTCTAGGTATCAACCTAAAAGGGAACTTATTAAGCATATGTCTAACATATAAAATACAGATAAGAAAGGCTTTCTTTATATATAAAAACAATTGCTAATAAATAAACTTTTTTCAGGTTACAAAACTATTAAAACAACATCAGCGTGACACCTATTCTTACCTACAACCTAGCTAAAATCTTCGATTCTTTCATTACTCCATATGTCCCCTCAAATTACAGCCTTCATTTAACGGAGTACTTCCTAAACATCCTTAAAATCTCAAAACCAGACAGGTTAACGTCTTTAATGGACGTTGAATCCTTATTTACAAACTTTCCCGCGGACGAAACAATCGAGCACATTTACTAGAAAATCTACCGCACCGAGGATAATAGCCTCATCTCGATCCCTCCAAAATTCTACTACACCTTTATCATGCGTTTACCAAAGAGACGCCTTTAAACGGCTTTGATGCCCGTATGTACTTGCAGGTCGATGGAGTGGTGATGGGCTGTCCACTGGATGTTCTATTTGTCATCTTTTGCATGAGAACCATAGAGGATGCGATTTTCAAGAACGGTTTTCACTTGAAACAAGCGAACTTCATCCGATTTATTGAAGCACTAATCTAGAAATCAGATAAAATTAACCCTGTCCTTATGTACATTAGAAAACCAAGAAAAATTTATCTCCCAACTTCAATTATCAAACAAAAAAAAACTCAGCCTTACCATTTCTCGACGTCTTCTTCTTTTCCCACAGACATGTTTCCCTGAATGAAAAAAAAATCTGTGGCTATGCATCAGGGATCCTCCGGATGTCCAAATCGGTATAAAATCTCCATAATAAATGCCTGATTAATAGAACCTTATCGCACTCTTTTAACTCGATAGCAGTTGTTGACAAATTAAAAAGTGTATCTCAGCTGCTTATCAATAATGTCTAAAAAAAAATCGATTGACATTGTTATAAGGTTGTTGATGTATACATAACACAACCCAAAACAGAAAAATGAAAAAAAACCTTTCCAATAACGTGTTATTGAAGAGCATGTGAAGTGTGGTTTGCTAGTGGTTTGTGTAAGTGCAGTTGTAGTTTAAGGCTGGCAGGACAGAAAATTTACCGTTTTTTATAAGTTGCTGGCGTTTGCTTGTTTTTTTTGCGCATGTTGAATCTTAGGGATTTCTCGAATTTTGCCCCTATGATATTTTATTTGAGTAGTGTATGGTATTATAGTTGGCTCTGGATTCTTTGGGTCCGATGTTTATGCCTATTTTTATGCGGTGCATGTAGTGATCTTTTGTGCCGCGGAGTAACACCTGTGTCTTCTGAAGATTAGTGGGTATGAGAAATTATCGTCAAACTCTGTCTTCTTGTCTATGATTATTTGTGCTTGGCGTGAGATTTTGTTTGGTCCTTGGCCTCAGATGTGAATGGTCTCGTCGTCGAGATATAAAAATATGTATAGGTATTCGCAGTTTTCTGATGGGAGTGGGGTGTCGTTACTGTACACGATATACAGTGTGATTGAGAGTTCTCTAGCATGGGGTAAGCCTGCGCGTGGTTTGTGTGATGATGTGTTGTTTTGATATTACGTGAGAATTTTGGTACGTAATGTATTGAGAGAAAAGCCTTAAGTTGAAGAAAGAGAGGGGCGTGTTGTTGACGTTTCCAAAGAAATCCCTTATGCCATACGTTATCAAAGGTGCTCTCCACGTCTTTGCTGAAGAAGAGAGTTTTCTGTCGTGGTGCCACGCTATTTGTTTTATTTCGTGAACGATGGTTACAACCGATTAAGTGCAACGTCCACTCTTGAAGCCATATTGGCAATGGAAAAATCAGCCTTGCTCCTCAAGAAAATTCCAGAGAATGCTGTTAATGATACACTAATGTATCTTGCCTAGGTATTTTGTATTTATTCAAGAGTTGGGGTCTTTTTTATATAATTCTGTTGTGGGAATTGGCCAAAGTTGAGTGAAGCATTAAATAGGTAGGCTCTTGGAGATAGTGAAATATAGTGGCTGTGAGGCTGCAGGGGCAGTTGATGGGTTTTGGTGTTGATTTAAAATAGTGTATTGTTTCCCTGGCGCTAATAGGAGTGGTAGATATAATAGTGTTATCGACTATCTCCATTTTCACAAGATGGGCTGGTCCAAGTTCATCATCCTGAAGCCGGTATTTATATGTTGCTTTTTAAGTAAGGGAAACGGCGCGCAATTGATCTTCCTTCCGCTTCTCTACTAGTGAAAAAGACAGAGAATGGAAGAGATGGAGGCCTTCTGCTACGTTTAGTTTTATTTACTTTTATTCATTCTTTCTTTTTCACGCTAAGAGTCCATAACATAAGTTACTCTAGCTAATCGTTATCGAGATATCCAACTATTCATTTGCACTTAACAGTTCCATTTGGTTTTATTTGTGTGCATAATTGAATTCATTCATTTGAATTCAACATTTCTGGTGGGTAATAGTGTTTTATTTTTGCCTATTTAATTTTGTTTCCAAAGTCTGATGTTCTTTGGGCAAAGGAAATCCTAAATAGCAGAATAACTATTATTGAGAGTGAGAGTGATCGAAGGTAGGGTCTTTTAATTCGGTTATTATTCATGTGGAATAATTTGTTTCTGTTTGGTAATATGAGCTATTCTTCTCTCTTCAGCTAATTTCTTGAAAAATTTTATGGAATGAAAAGAAAAATAGAAGACCTGAAACAACTCCGCTTACACCCTCCTCCCGCAATCTCCTTTAAAAAAGATGGCAACGTGAGGCCCGCTACTCTAGGTAAGCCCCCTTGCTCTAGCCTCACTGTTCAGAGCCTAAGTAGGCTACAGTCACTCCTCTAGATACGGTAGTTAAGAGTTAGACGGTAGGGAAGAAGAAAGTTTAAGGATAGGATAGCAATGAAATATTTTTAGTGACAACAAAGTGGATTTAGTCGGCGGACCGACAGATTAACGTTGAATCTGAACCAGGATTTGTAGATTATTCCTAACCTTTGCCAGTCATTTAAAATTTTAGTGGTCATTTGTGGTCAATAAGACCATTACGCCATTATTATAGATTGAATTATTGAGGCACTTTAATCATTTGGTGGATTGTGCGCGCGGCATCCTTATCGATAATCAAACTAAGCTCAAGTCAAAATAAAAAATCCGAGGCGCCTCCATTAGCACTAATGACTTACGCCATCTAACACCCAGTTGCAAGTCCGTATTAAAGAAGTATGAATCCTTGTTCAGCCCCGTGCCTACCAATCCCCCCTCACCTTTGCTTAACTCCGTGGCACATACAATTGAGACCGGCAGCGCACCAACATCTTTCGCGCTACCAAGACCTCTTTCAATAAAAGCTGCAAGTTGCAAAATCAACGTTCGAAACACTAGTAAAGGATGGGGTTATTCGCAGGTCAAAATCACCGTAGGCTTCGCCAATTCACATGGTCTCGAAGAAGTCACCGGACGAGTACAGGGTGGTCGGTGATTTTCTCGCACGTAATACGATCATGAAGCCCAGAAGATATCCATTACAAAGAATACAAAGTGTAGCAAATACCTTCATGGTAAAACAATTTTATTTCGGTTAAAGCTGATTTGTGCTTACTCTCAGATCCCGATGAACCTAGCGGACATGGAGAAGACGGAGGTGGTAACTCCAATTCGATAAGGGGAAAATATGAAGTTTCCCTTTGGATTAAGGAATGCAGGCTGCACACTCCAACGACATATAGTTAACCTTTTTCGAAAAATTAGTAACTATTGATGTATATATAGGCGAGATCATGATATTTTCAGACAATTTGAAAGACAATTTGAATCATTCAGATCAAGTATTCAGCATCCTCGCCGAGAACATTCAAAGGATATCGCTGAAAAAATTTGCCCACCAGCTAGGAAAATTAAGGAAATTGGGGAGATGTCTTAACCAAATGACGAGAAGGAACTAAGGAATACTATCGAAGTATCATTCCAAATTTCATCGTAATTGCAGCCTCGCTAACTGAGCTCGCACGGCTGCAAGAAAAGCTCGTGAGCTTGAATGGAACAAAGCTGTGCGAGAAGCATTTTATAATACTAAAGTACGAGGGGCGGTCAATAAGTTTTGCGAATCGGTAGGGCAAAACAGAGGAAGGAGGATGGCCGTTTGTGGGGCTGTTAGGACAAGTTATGAAAGTCAGAACCTGCACTAGCTGATTACAGATCGTTAGTCACAAACTTGTCAACAATGGAGAAGGTTGAGCACCACGCAGTGATCAAATCTTTGATCAAGAAAGGCAAGAATGCAAAAGAGATCCATGAACGCATGGTTGCAGTGTACACCGACACCGCCGCTTCTTATGAAACCATTGCTCGTTGGAATAGGGAGTTCCGCCATGGTCGTGAGTCCCTTAAAGATGACCCCCGACCAGGAAGCCCCTCAGACGTGACCAACAAGGACAATGTTGCCCGTGTGGAGAGGATGATCCTCTAAAATCGACGGGTGAAGGTCGAAGAAATCGAGCGAGAACTTGGAATATCACATGGAAGTGTTATCAACATCATCCACGACAATTTGGCCATGACCAAGGTCTCTGCCCGTTGGGTTCCTAGAAACCTCACCTCCCATGATCGACTCCAACCTTGTCAAAGTCCACAAGGCCAGAGCTGTACAAGCTGCCCTGAGTGAGTGCGACTTCGAGGAGCTCAATCATCCCCCCTACAGTGCCAATCTGGCCCCTAGCGACTACATTTTATTCCGCCACCTTAAGGCTGCACTGCGTGGACGCCGGTTTGGGGACGATGCAGATGTTCAGCTCGCCGTCCAGGAGTGGATTGAACCGCAGTCGGGAGATTTCTGGTTGTCGGGAATTCGAAGCATCAGGGACAAGTGGCGCAAGTGCATTGAAGTCCAAGGTAGTTATATTGAAAAATAATAAAACACTTTTCCTCATATCTCGTTTCCTTATATCCGAATTGCAAAACTTATGACTGCCCCTCGTAGCTTTAACTAAGTGCGTTAAGCTATGTCACCCACTGCCCTATCACTTACGATATCACCTGGTGATGGAAAGTTCCCAATACCGGGCAGGTGCTGTCCTTTAGATGATGGTAAATACATAGATCAACGAAACCAATGGCAATTAATTTCCTAGAAAACTAAGCAGGACACAGCAAGCATACTACACATACGACAGGCAACTAATGGCAGCGTATCTTGCTCTGATTTACTTCAGGCTCAAGATTGAGGGTAGCCATCTTACCTTATGCACACACAACAAAGCATTAGTATTATCTCTTCCTTTACAATTATGTTCCAAAACGGACAGATAGCAAGGCCACTAGACATCAACTTTGGAATACATCAGCAACATCCCCTACGTGCTTGGTCAGGATAACGTCGTTGTTAACTACCTATAAATGAACTTCAATTCCGTCCAAATTGACTCATTTGATTTCCGAGCTTTGGAGTGAGCGCAGGATAATGATAAAGAAACAGAAGATCTATATATGTACAGTTGCGACTAAAATCTTTCCTTTTTCCCACAGAAGCTTAACTATTGTGTGAGTTAACATCAAGATACCTACAACAGTTCGTCCCTACAGTATGCAGAAGGACTATCTTCAATCACTTGCACAATTTGCCCCATCCTGGAATTAAAGCATCCCTCCGTCTAATTAAGTCTCAATATTTTTGGCCTAATATGGACAGGAACATTCCCTCTCGGGCTATGGATTATCGTTTATGCCAGTCCTCCAAGATCGATTGCCACCCGAAATCTCGCAATTTTGCTAATTAATATTTCTTCGTCAAGATTAAAAACTGTGTACACTCATATCGTCGGACCACTAGCACCGTGCACGTTGCCTGGGCATTCCTATCTGTCGGATAACCGGTATCTCCTATCGTGCATTGACCAAGCTACAATATGGATCGAGGCATTAGCAATTTCGGACATAAGTGCTGCAACGGTTGCTTTGGCCTTCTTAGACAGATAAATTTCCAGATTTAGAGTCTCGTTATACGTGGTAATCGACAGAGCAGCACAATTCGAGTCAGAATTATGCAAAGAATTATCAGCCCTTGTTAGTTTCTATTTTTTCCGTACCAGGGCGTACCGCCCATCTATGAACGGGAAGGCGAATAGATAACACACAAATCTGAAGTGCTCCACAATGGTCGGTCGACAAGGTTCGCTGATGGCCCTTCCCATTATCCCTTTAGGCATTCGCTCCCTACGTAATCACCCATGTTTTTTGCCTTTCAAAATTCATTAAAGAGTTAGCAACAACCATGGCAAAAGTTAAAAAAAGCATCCAAAGGACACCTACAATCGGTGCCTGAAGCTCTTCGTAAGGCAACCGATGTCTGGGTCTGAATCAATCGTGTTTGCAAACCGTTAGCAGCACCATATTCTAGCTCTTTCCCGGTGGTCGACAAGGTCTAGAAGTTTGAAATCCCTAATTGCAAACAAGATACTATCTCGATAGACAAGTTGAAACTGGCGAAGCTCCTTCTCTCGTACAATTACAATGTACTGAATGATCAGCGTCAGCCGAAAATTCATACAAGATATGGGAAAACGACCTTTTGCACTTCACGTTAGGAAGAACAAGATTAACAGAGAACAATGGCGTTAAGGACAATCGTAGGAAAATCTCTTCAGGCATGGGAGAGAAAAATCATAAACCGGACATTTTTACACGATTAGGGAGGTGAGTTACGTTCACTCAATATCCCTCATTCTTTTCTTTTTAAACCGGTTGAATGGTAAAATAGGATGATCTCAAAATATAATATGTATGCGTTCATTCCATTGTCAGGACCTATTATAATAAAAAAGAAGCAAGTTCTTTTGCATGCCTTAATAATTTAAGCATTTTACTATATGAGACAAATGAACTTTCCCCTCTAAACCAAAGTATATAGCATATATTGCAAATAAAGTGACTAATTTAAAGGTAAAAATACCCTGAAATTATAAGCATATACATACATTTATAAAAACATCAAAGCCATGTAAATAATGTGGCAATTGATGATATAACAAATTGTTTACGCCCAAGAGAGTGTATATTAGAAATCAAAGAACCTCATATATAACACTCCGTATTTTCGAGTAGAAGGCCTGTAGCGACGAATTGAAAGGTAGGGTAAAGCCAACAAAGAACATCATAAATGAGCAAGCACCTCTTGCTCCTATTGAAATCTTTAAATTGGGCACACAATTCGAACACTGAAATAATAAGCCATGTTGTAAAAATGAACTAATGTACAAAAAGACAAATTCTTGTAAATAATGTTAAATCGCAATAAATTAAAATATACTGTATTGAAACAAGCGAAATCGTTGAGATATCCACGCGAATGTACAAACATACACACATTAGGAAACATAAGTAAGCCGAAGGTCTCATCAAAAATAATGTAGGCAGTAGAAAATAGCTGGATACACATAGAACGGAGTCTGATCTGAGCAACAAAAGTTTACATGAATCTATGAAAGGATGAAATATATCTTGCTATGGATGTTGGCTCGATAAGACCGTTCAGGTGGCCAAAATACAAATACTCTATTGGTGCACACGTGCCTACTCTAAACGTGCACGCACTCTTTGAGTCAGCCCCGCATGCTAAGTTGAGAACACCCCCGCATACATCTGACCGTATAAGCTTCGCTTCGCGTCCAGATAAAGAGAAGAGAAGTCACGCCCGCATAATTGGATTTAGTATAAATTCTTCGCTTTCTGATTTGTACATTAGTAGCGTCATCGGTCCGTTCCTTATCCTTAATCCATCCCTCCATATTTCCAACAATCCGACGCAGAAGGAGTCTTACAGGAAACAGGAAACATTAACGCCGATAGTCAGCCCGTAAGCATAAACGCCCAACGAAGCACTGAAAACTCAATTATTTCGCTTGCCCGAACTGAGGTAGCCCTAAGCCGGGATTAAACTTACGAAATCACCATTTTTCTTACAAGTCTTTTTTTTCGCCAAGCAATACCAGCCTTCAAGCGGATTACCCGAAAGAACCCTTTGGAGTCAGACCAAACTCGACCTTAAGGCCGCTTTAACCGCCTTGCCCAACATTTAAACACTAGTAACCCATCTTTACCCCAAAACTGGTGACCATTCATAAACTGGTGACAAACTTTAAACTGCAAACCTATATATTTACTCTGGATATTTGCTGTTTATCTAGATCTTTGCTGTCCCACGTATCTAGCTGGAGTCCCGTGTGTGAATAAAGAATAGTTTCTATCCATTTTTCACTATTTACACTTTTTATTTTTAAAACTAAATAGGCACTGAATATATATACACTATAAAACCTATTTACAATATTATGGTATTATTAATTTTTAACACTTTGCACTTCTGTCCGAAGGAGAGAGTTGTCCTCCCATGAAATAACTGCCGCTCGACTCTCTCGGGAGGTAATGCAGCAAAGATATGGTAAAATTTACTTTCTTTTCGTTGTATTCTTGAGATGTGAAATTGCGCCTCCACAATTTGGAACCATCATGAGACTGCTGCTCCATTAAAATCAAGAGGTCTGATGGAGATTGCGTTCGCGAGTTCCACTCCTTGGCGTGAAAGAGAATGAGCAGCTAATTGATGCCTTGATGCGTCGCCTATCGAATCAATTTTATTGTAAGATCACGTATTTCGTTCGACGAAGAGGGGTCACCAATTATAGGGACTGAGTAAGATATTCTCTCTCTTGTAGTTTTGCAGGCTGGGTTAAGTGTTCAAGTGCTTCCTTATGGGATGAAGGAATATATATATATATATATATATATATATATATATATATATATATATATATATATATATATATATATATATATATATATGAATTCTTTATTCCTAGGTATATAACTGGAATAAGCTTCGAAATGGCGAACAGGAAATATAACTTTTATTCTTGAATAATAATAATTTTTATGACTCTTTCTAACTATCTTTTAAAAGAATTCAAGGATAATAAAAGATTGGAAAAATGGGTGTGATATTAAGAGAGGTAAAAGATAGAAAAAGTGTTATTTTAGTAGGAGAATGTTGTGCTAGTACTTCTGGCTATGGCTTTCCATGCACTTCTGTGATGCTTCCGTGCATATTGTTTTGAGCATTCATTCTTTTTTTTCGTATTTTTGCCTTTTTGTAGATAGAGCTATTTCAGTTTCTTGATTATCTATTGTTATTTTAAAGTATTTTTGTCCACTAAGGATCTTTTCCTTTGTGTCTTGATTATTTTGTCAACTACGGATCTTTTTATTTTTTATTTTATTTTATTTTTTGTGAGATTTAGTTTAACATCCTAATTATCGGATATTAATATTTATCGTTTTTCCGGTGAGAATTAGTTATTTATAAATTGGCTCTATGTATTCTTGCAACCACTGTTGGCTGCTGGCAAATTGTTGTCGCTAACGTCTATTCGGGTTGTCAATTTCAGGTATTCCTATGTTCTGCATGACTCTTTCAGGTAGGTATTCATGTATGTTCCTCAATATTTCTTTTACTCTTTTGTGCATCATCACATTCAGGGGATTGATCCATGAGAGTTCGTGTAGTCTAATCGATACGATCATGTCTAGTAAGCTGAGATCAAAGATGAAGGGTAGTGCTTGATTTTGCACTACTTGTGCCGTGCAAGTTTGTGTCTTGCTTGCCAAATGTAAAGGGACGGCAGGGTATAGCAAGATTGGTCTGAATAAGGACAAATATAACTTTTTCTTGTTGTAGAAGGAGACTCTTCTGAACCTATAGAGTGGCCTAAGTTTTATCTTGGCTCGCGAGACCTTCTTCTTGATATGTTCATTATATCCATTTGCTGTGATCTTTAATCCCAGAACTCGGACTTCTCAGGTATATGGATAGTATTCGCCATTTGCTCTAATGTCGGCCGTTTTGGTACGTCCGATAGGAAGAATCTTAAAATTTTCCATATTCGTGCGAATCTTGTTTCTTTTCTCATAGAGGTTGAGATTGTTAATTTCTCGAGCTGTCCTATTTGCAACGACTACAGGAGCTGGGTAGTCGCTTGTGATAATTTGAGTTATTTCGTCGGCTAGTTATACATATATAGCATAATCTTAAGTAGAAAAAGATAGGTCACTCGTGTAGATAGTATACAACGTTGGGCTTAGACATCCACCTTGAGGCATATCTGCGTTCATCGAAAAGGGTTTTCGTTCCTGATCATTGATCTTTATGGTTGCCTCTCTATCCTCGAAATAATTACAAATAATTCTGGTGATATTAGTTTTCATCTCAAGATCACATAATTTGTTCTTTAGTCCAGTCACCCTGACCTTGTTGAATGCAGGGGCAACGTCTCTGAGTACGACGCCCATCCTCTAATTTTCGGCCTTTGCTTTTGCAATGAACTTTGTCATAAGGGCAAAGGCAGTTTTCGTACCGAGGTGTCTACGGAAACTATGTTGTATCCGTCTCTTGTTTCTAGGAGTTTTTTTAGTCTGTCATTCAGAAGTTTAGCTAAAAGTTTCCCAATATATTCTAGAAGGGAGATGGGTCTAACTTTTTACTTTCTTTTTTAGTTTTCCTGGTTTTAAAATAAAGATAATTCTGGCACTTTTAAGTATATTGGGGAAGGAGCCAAGGTTTAAACAGGCATTGAAGTTAATTAGTATAGCTTCATTGATGTTCGGTGGGGCATTCACTAAGTGTGCCTTGGTGATACCTGATATGCCAGGGGCCCTCTACTTGAAGTTATTTAAAGCTGTCTCAAACTCTTCATGAGTAAATGGTTTTATTTCGGCTTCTGCTCGTCGAGTGTTATCGACGAAGTGGTATGGTGTTATAGTTGGTCCTCGCTCTTCCAGGTATTACAAGACTCTTTCCTCATATTCTTAGTTAAAATCGTCGTTTTCCTCCTACGTGATGTCGACTTTTCTCTTCCAGTTCTCTTTGAAGTGCATTTCTATCTCTTGGTCTTCGGTGATCGTTCTTCCCTCAGATGTGATGGTAATATTGGTCTCATTTTGCTGAGTGCCACTTAATCTTCTAATCTGAGACCAAAATTTTGGGAGGTTTGTTTTCACGTCTATTTTATCAATGATGCCATCTCAGATTGTCTTAGATTCCTCGCTGATAAGATATTTAGTTTTCATGTACATGTTTCTAAGTTCCTGGTATCGTTCCGCCGTGTTTCCGTTCTCGTTTATATCAGTAATAAGTTCCTCCAGTCTATCTTTCCTTGACGTAATCTCCTCATTCCATCGTGGAGCAGGGAGAGTTTTATATTCAACCCTCGGGATAGCTATTCTATCTGCTTCCATAATCTTGGTAAAAAGGACTTCGAAGTGCCGATTTATGTCTTAGAGGGTGGACCCGTCCACCCGTTCTACTAGATATTCTTGGAGGACTCTCTTGTATTCATACCAGTCTGCCTTAGGCAAGCATTTGCGAGAGGGGATTGTGACCTGAGATTGTGGTAATCATACTAAGGTGATCAGATGGAGAATAAGGGCCAGGGACAGTATTTTTGTTTGGAGCGAAATTGTTATTTGTTAGTATGATGTCGCGAGTAGTAGAGGATCTTCTCTTTAGGTATGTAGCGAAATCTGGGGCTGCTATTTTTTCTACGCCGCGTTCCATAAGAAGCCTTAGGGAGGTACCTGACCCGTTCAACGCCGTGGTGTAGCCTGTTTCCCTGCAACGAGCATTTAGGTTGCTGGTAAGAATTACTGAACAGTTCCTTCTGAATAGGCCGAGGAAATTAGATATGGGCCAATATGATCTTCTTGGTGGCTGGTAACCTACTGCCATAACTAGATAGTCGATAAACGTACTAATTTTTATCACTAGGCACGATTCTTCCAAGTTACTTTTCTCCTTGAATTTGATGCCCTTTCGCACTGCAAGAGCGACGCCGTCATATTTTAAGTTTGAATTGCTAGTTGTGATGGTGATGTAGGTATATAGTTTTATAGAGTCGGTTTCTGCATTAAGTCCGTGTTCAGAAATGAGGATGATATTTGGGTCTGCCTCATAGATTATATTGTCATAAAATAAATTTTTTACCCATCCAGCCATTAACGTTTAGAGAAAAGATCTTCAGTTTATTGATGTTTCTCGTTGCGTAGTTCATATTATTCCCCATAAGGGTTTGATACTTTTGCTGGTTCATTTCGTGCGAGTGACCTCACTCTGGCGGATCTCTTCTTTTTAAATTGATCATGGGATAGGTTGAGACTTGATTCGCCACAGATCTCGATCTTGCCTTGCCTGAGTGCCGAAATCATTTCTTCCTCACTGATGTCAAAATCGTAATCCCACTTGTATTTTCCCTTGATCATTCCTTCACTGATGTCTTTGACTTTTGCCGTTCTTGGCAGTGGGGCTGATGGAGAGGCATATACTCTTAGGTTTAGGTCGGTAGACTTGTAAGTTAGCGAGGATTGTTTGGTCTTCTTGGGCTCTTGGTATTTTGGCTCGTCTTTTGGGAATCAGTATCCTGTCGTTCAGGTTGGTCGATCTCCATTATTGTAGGGGTGTCAGAGGTGCTGGGTTTGTTTAGTCTTGGATCTCCAGATTTTGAACGTTTTCTTGTAGTAACCGTAGGGTTGCTTCCTGTCTGAGTTTGATACAGTTCGGTTGAGGGGGGATTATCAGGAAACCACATTGGTTTTATCTCATTCTGCGTCAACATACGATTAGCGTGTATAACACACATTACAAGGTCCACGTTCATTGAAGGCTCTAATTGTAGAAGAGTCTTCTCTTTCTTCTGGCTCTTGGTTGCCTGTGCATAGGTGGTTGTTGCTCTGCGGTGTTTCTCCTCTTGGATGTTCTTTTTCTTGTCGTTGACTAGTGTCTTTTTCATGGGACACGACAACGACAGGGTCAGTGAAAGCCACTACAATTAAGGCATTTCTTCGTAGCCCCACTCGTACACTCTCGTCAGGTGTGGCCATATCCAGCGTATTCGCTGCAGACCTTTCCTTGGACTATACAATCTCTAGTGATGTGCTGCTCGAGGGCATAGCACGAGAAGCATATATGGACTGACACGAACGTTTTCCTCTCGATACATAAAGCGGATATTTTGGTGTAGAATAGGACGAGGGCAGCTTTGGATACGTTAGCGGCCATCTCAGACGTTTGGAAGGTGGCTTTAAATAGATAGGAATATTCGCCTCCTTCACGATTTTTGAATTTATATACTTTTTGACTTTTGCCCAGGTTTGCCTTGCCTCTATCCCATTTTTTATCTCTTCGATGCTGTGGGAGCCGACCCATTGATCCAGGCGGCGACAAATTATGGATCTCTGAGAAGAGACATGATGAGGGATCTTCGGGGTAAAGTGCAGCTCCTCGAGCTTTGCTCGTGCATTAACACTTAGAAGCCTGTCTACGTCGTGATCAGTGTCGCAGATTGCTAGATAGCCGTAAGTTTGATCGACTAAACAGAATAGTGCAATCTCAATCAAGCCGAAAATAGTTGGAAACACCTTTCCCCTCGAGGTTTTTATGCAATTTTCTTTTACCCAGAGGGAGATTCTTTCTGTCCCCTGGGGTCGTCCATGACGGCCCTCTAGGGAAGCTCTTTACCTGGAGCCAACCAGGCTCCTATTTAGATGTGTCCCTATTATTAAGCTCAGACTGCCTTCTCTGCCCTACCTATATTAATTGTCTATCAGGACCCACCTGCCGGCACTGACCACTCCGTCCCCGAATTAGGCCCCCTTCTTCGCGCCCCCTGTGGGGCTTCCTTCCGGGGTTTGGACACGCCAGATACCAGTGGTCTCTATCGGTCTTAAACGGCAGGGAAGTTATCAGGACTCGAGATGAGCTGCTGATCTTAAGGAAAAAAACAAACGCTGGTCCGAAAATGGTGTTCGGTGCAGGGATTTACCCGTTAACCGGCGACCTCTTCACTGGGCCAGGGACGTAAGCCGCCAGCGGTCTTGATTAGCGCAAAAGATTCTTTACCTACTTTTACACGTAGAAATATAAATGAGAAAGGAAGTAGGATATTATACTCACTTCAGTTGAGTGTAGAATAGCTTTTTGAAGCGAAGCGCAGTCTATCTTTTGCACAAAAATACACTTATATAAATATTTATTTCATATACACATAACACTACATCAATTCACACAATCAGGATTGATATACATTTAATAGTCATTCTTACGTTCATTTTGGGGAAAACAGCCTTAGCATCGACAAATTGGCCAATCAGCTATTATTAAAAATAACCCGAATAACTTGGAAACTGCGAAATAACCTGTGGAAGGCGGTCCGCAATAAGTAATTAATTTTATTCTCACGGGAAAAAAAATTATTTTATGCGCTCTCTTTTAACAAAGAGCTACAAGAAGAGCGGCCCCTCCGTACCATAAGGGGGGCATCAAAACCGACGAAAATGGCGGTGATTGAAACAATCTACAAGAACGTCTACGTGGTGCTGATCCGCCTCCTCGACACCCCAAATGGGTATGCAACCATATGCATCATCATGGGGGAAGGTCGAGAGGTTGGTTTCCGACGAAGCTCAAGCACACCACAAAAAATTTGGCCTTGAAACAAACATCCCACATGAGATCCTGGCCCAACGTACCATCCTATTAAGAAGGATAGACCAACTCTTCACATATAACACTTGTGAAGAGATAAAAGAGGAACTAACAGCGAAACAAAAGTGGGCCTCCATCACAACAGTTTACGAATTCGGGAAAGGAAGCGGCATGGTGAAAGTGGTCTTCTGCAGCATTGAGATGGCCAATCAGACAAAAAACTAGGGGATGCTCGGCTTTTACCTGATGTTAAGCTCCGAACAAATAGAAAGGGTAGACTATACCTACATCCACTGCTGCTTTAAGTGCTACGCAGTCGAACAGCACGCTACAAAGGACTGCACAACCACCGACTTTGCATGCCTCAACTGCGCCAAAACTGGACACGGTTGGAAAGAGTGCAGAGTAAAGGTGCAAAAGTGTTTAAACTGTGAGGGTGATCACAGGGATTTGGCCATGAGGTGCACCATCCGCAAAAAGCGGGAGATAATTAAGAAGGAAAAAGAAGGACGAGGAAGAAGAGGTGAAAGGAAAATACGAAGGGGTCCCCCTCACCGAGAAGAAGGAAATGCACGAAAGAGGCCTCTTCTTCGACGGCAAACAAGTGGGCCTCCGTGTTTTCGGCTCCTCCCTATCCCCGGCTTCCAAAGACATAATATACATAATATAATTTCACGGATAAAAAAGCCACAAGGACCTATCAAAGGTCATCCACATCCGTCAAAACCCACCCACAAAAAGGACCATTGCCAGGGGAAGACAAAATCAAAGTCCCCCACAATATAATATAACAGATAACAAAGGTCACAAGGGCCTATCCTAGGTCATCCGAGTCAAATAGCCTCTTTTTTAAGACGATATGAAATTCCTCATTATCGGCCTAGCTGCGGGTGAGTACAAAGGGATGTACGAGGGACCATACTCCAAGAAAGAAGTGGCAGCTCTACTCCTAAAATCTATAATGTCCATTAACCCAAGAGACGTCCATAATGTGAATATGACGACATTCAAGGCAATATGGAGTGGATAAAAAACATCAGAAATTAAATAGTGAATATGAAAAAGTGAATAATTAAAGTATAATAATAAAAGTGAATAAGTAAGTGAATAAATAATCTAATCATATTTAGTGAAACTAATCTAATTTAGTGAAAATTAATCTAATGAAAATAGTGTAGTAAATAAAATAAGTATAAATAGAGTAAAAGTGAAAAATTAATAAATTATATATTGTGATAGTAAATAAAATTTTAAATTAATTTAAATTAATTTAATGAAAAATAATTTAGTGTAATATAACAAACTGTTATTACTACTCATCAAAAATTACCAACGAAATTTAATGTGAATTATATTAAACTAACTAATTGAATGAATTATAACTAATGTATTATAATAGGTATTAACTTTATGTAAATATAAACAGTAATATTAAAAATTTATAGTAAATTATCCTTAAACTTTTTATATTATTTTAATTGTATTTAACTTTGAAATAACTCGCTTGGTAATGATTTTCATGTCTTCGGGCAGCTATCATTTCCTACTTCTACTCAGTACTTTTAGCTCCTCTGCTAAAATCTATTTTCACCACTGTTTTCTATCTAGATTACCACAATGTTTATAATTATTGTTTTAATTATGCTACAATGTATGTATTTACTCTTGATGATTATGATGATTGTGTATATAAAGGACAGAGAGGGATCCCTTTGTAATACAGGCAAACAGGTAGTCGTAGAGGAAAAGGTTTCGGAAAACTTAAGAGGGGTTTGGAAGAGTTGATAGGTCGGTGGCTAGACACTAATGCGTGGTGTGGTTAGGTTGGTCTCGAGGAATTCGTAATTGAACGATGGTGGGAGGTTGGTCAGGAAGAAGAGCGTGTCTGCTTAGTCGGAAATGCGTTAGTCATGATGCCTTTTGTTTATTCGAAGAACGGTATGGATTGCGGGTGGTCATAGGCCGCGGGGTATCGCGGTGCCATCGCATACCTTCTTAAATGTAGTGCGGTGTATAATGGGTCTCTGGCGAGTTTCTCGACTCGTTTTGTGAGTCTCGTATGAGCATATGTGTTAAGGGGTGCTAATTTGTTGTTGTCGTGTAGTGTGGCCATTCTCTAATACAAGGGAGAGCGGCAAGCGCGCTTCAGAGCAGAGTTCTGAATGCGCTGAGCTTTCTGCTTCTACGTGTCACTCGCGGCTACGAGTGACAGTGGGGCGTACGTGAGAATAGGTCACACGAGTGTTTTGTAAAGGTGTAACTGTAGTTTTTTGCCTGCAGAGTAGAAACTCTTCAGCGATGTGTTTGTAAGTGAGGCTCTTGCTTGTGTTATGTTCTGGTGTATATTGAATCTGAGTGTCTTGTAAAAAGCTACCCCAAGGATTTTTGTACGTTGTGTGTATTCGAGCCTTGTTTGGTTCAGATGGTTCATGTCTGGTGTGTGTGAGAAGATTTGTATGATGTGCATGAAGTCATCTCTTGCATCGTAGAGTGTGATCTGTGTCTTCTAAGGATTCGTAGCAATCAGCCATTTATCCACATAATCTGTCTCTGCGTCTAGTATTCTTTGTGCGTGGAGCGCGATTTCTTCCGGTTCACGGCCGCTGACGAGAATGGTCTCGTCATCGGCGTAGGTTACTATGTATGTGTGACAGCAGAGTTCGGGTGGGCATGGGCTTTCGATGATGTATAGTGTGGGTGCCAGTACGCTCTATTGGGGAACGCCTGAGCGTAGTATGAAGGGTTGTGAGAAGGTATTGGGCTTCTCCGTTCAGTCAGGTAGTGCGAGAGGATCCTTCTGGTGCAAAGAGGCAACTCCGTAGTGTTGGCGAGTTTCCAATGGAGTCCCTCGTGTCACACTTTGTCAAAAGCTTTCTCCACGTTCTTGCTGATGGAGAGTGTCTTTTGATGTACCTGGTATTTTTTCTGTATTCTGTCATTAAAGATGGTTAAGGCCATCTGAGTGGACCGGCCCCTTATGAGTCCAAAGTGGTGGGTGGAGAACCAGTCCCTCTATTCCAGGTATTCCCGGTAGGCGGCAGTTGATCATGCGTTCGAGTATTTTGCCTAGGTGCTCTAATAGAGCAATAGACCTGTAATTTGTTCATTTTGTGTAGAAGTATGTTGTGAAAGACTTTGAATATTTTAGGAAAGTGGCTTGAGGCTAGTGAGGCGTTGAATAGGTGTGTAAGTGTGGGGTATATGTTTGCGGGGAGGTTGTGTATTAGTGTGGCTGTTAGCCCGAAAGGGCCAGGGGCACGTTTTGGTTTCCTTTTAATGTAGGGTTTTGTTTTCTCGACCATGATGGAAGTGGTCAGTGTGGATGTGTAGTCGAGCAGCTCCATTGGTATCAGGGAGGCTGGCCTTAGCTCGTGAGCGTGGGCACGGCATCATTCCTGGACTTCCTGGAAGTGCTCCTGGGCGTGTAGTTTAGGTGGGTTGTGTGTATGTACTGTATCCCAGTGGGGCATAAATGCTTCGAGGATGACGTTAGTGTCTGTGAGTGTTTGGTTGTTTACTTGGAGGGTGATGGGTTTGGGTGGATCAGTGCATATCATCGATTTTACGTGCCGCCAGAAAAAAGAAGAGTTGCGCGCAACGGGTGTCGTCTCTAATACGGACGACTTCTCGCCACTGCCCGTTCCTATCTAGCTGCACGTACTGAAGGATGCGAGCACGTGAGTGATTGATATTGTGTTCTCGTAGGCCTCAAGTGTAGTGATTATTGTACTGTGTGATCAGTCTCTGAGTGTGTATGGAAAATGTGAAATGTTTTATGCAAGTGTAGGTTTTCATTGGAGAGTGTAGGTTGCGTGCTGTGGTTATAGTGTTTATGATTCCGCAGTAGTGGTCATCTAACAGCTCTGGATTGGTTTTACTCTTTGTTTTTATTCACTTAATAAACCGTTCAACCGTCGTTGTCCAATCAGCTTTTAGACATAAGCACTGTAATAATTGTCCAATAAGCTCTATGAGAGAATTAAAATGTTACTAACGCTCAAACTGTTTGTACATAAACACGGCTAAAATCAATTTCCAATTTTATTTACGTAGAGTATAGTATATTGATAGGTCGAATTCATCATGCCTGGTCGTGGCAAAGGAAGAAAAGTTTTAAGGCAAGGTCTGTCAAGACGCTCGCACCAGACAATCTCATATTCGAGCCTCGTAATTCAGAAGAAGAATAGTCTCTAGAAGAAGACGGTCTACACTTGTATTTAGAGAAGTAGAAAGCCTGAAGTGGGCCATGGGCCTCTCAACTGGCACTAGAAGTGGGTACCCCTCCGCACTATTGGGGAAGCGACTAAAACAACAATTCCCAAAGGGATGCAAACCATCTTTGGCATGCTCAATATAGCCCTAATTAGGCTTATTGACACCCCCAACGGCTACCCAGCATTGTGTTGGAAGGACAAGGATATCGAGAAAGTGGTATCGGACGAAGTCAATGAGCCCCTATGTACGTTTGGCTTCGAAGCTATTATCCCTAAGGAAATCTTCACACGCCGTACTATCATTCTTAGGAGACTAACTCGTTCTCCACGGATAACTCTTGTGAGGAGATCAAGGTCGAGCTAACTAAACAGCAGAATTGGGCAAAAATCTACAAAGTCGAAAAATTCAGAAAAAACATAGTTAAAGTAATCTTTGCGAACATTGAGATGGCTCAGAGGGCCATGAAGGATGTCATCCAGGATACAATTTATTGACGAGCCCCAGCAAAAGAACGCTGAAAAAAAAGAAGTTGCGAATCAGAACCAAAAAACCTTGGAGGAAGAAGTAACAACGGTAGAAGAGTTGGAGATTAATGAAAACATGAAAAAGTTCACGAAGAAGAAAAAAACAAAAAATGAAAAAGAAAAGAGAAGTGGAACAAGTGGCAAAAAGATGAGAGAAAACAAGCTAAACACAAGAAAGCTCAGACGAAGACGAAATCCTTAATTATCCGGGAGTTTCCCTCACGGAGAAAAGGGATATACTTCTGCGGGGCTGTTTCTTCGACGCCAAGGACGTGGACCTTAAATTCTTTGGTGCTTCCCTATGTCGACCCCCTAGGGGACGGAATCAACAAAGACAAATACAAATGGACATACTAAGGACCATGGTCGCAAAGGAAATAGGTGGACTATTGATGTAATGCGCGATTTACATCCCGGACTCGTGCGTAGACACCGTCTTACCAAAAATGAAGATCAGCTTCAGTACCTTCTACAAATGGTCGATTGTCAGATAGAAAAATTTCCTAAAACAACAAAATATGCATTGAAGAAATGCATGAACAATTAACAAAACAAGCACCAGTTCACGGCAAGACACTATGGAATAGGCCTCCTGGGGATACCACATTAAAAAAAAAACCGTCTCATACAGGTAACTCATTGCTGGTGTGGAAAAACTGTTTAATCTCAAACTTTTTAAGTTTTGTGGTGCTACTAAAACTCGTTCAATTGAGCTAAAACTTTGTTTAAATTGTTTTTATAGGAAGCCTCACAATTTGAATGGGTGAGACTAAGAAGTTCTTAAGTATAGAAAATCGCCTCTATAGATATGTGCCAGTCTAATATATAAATATAAATATATATATATATATATATATATATATATATATATATATATATATATATATATATATATATATATATGAAGACATATGCGACGGTTACGAACATTTCATTTTCAGGACGTTTCGTTCATTAACGATGACAATCAGCGAATTCTAAATACAAAGAATAATTTTCTAAGAATAACTAAACACAGCAATAAAAAAAACAAAAACAGGACAGTAATAGAAAATGATAAACGAAAGCAAGAGATGAAGAAATCGATTAATAAGAGTGACAAAAAAATTATTAAATAATCCCATGAACAGCAAATTTGAATAATAAACATGAATTAAGTTTTAAGCGGAATACAAGAAATACACTATAAACCACAGCAAGAAAGAATTATAAGGGCAAGGCGAACAATCCAAAATAAGTTAGATCAGGGGGTATGTAATCGAAGCGGATATTAATAGATGAAGCAGAGCAGGAAATTTAATAAAGTTAAATAGAATAGAATAGAAGAAAATGTGTGAGAGAGTGTAAAAGGCTAGTGCGTCCAGAGCTCAACTGCCCCATCTACTCTCTTCTGGCCCACTGTCGGGACCAGAAGTGAGGAGAAGAGGCGAGAGAGCCCGGATTCCTCCTATTCCCCCTTTCCCCACTCCTTGTGCCTTGCGGCACCGGTGAGAGGGTAACAGGAGAAAGAGGAGGAGGACAGAGAGGGAACGAGGAAAGGGAGCGATAGTAGAGCAAGAAAGCAGTATAAGATCAAACAGATGACTAGGTGGTCTTGACTCTACATCTAATACGTGGTGCTAATACTACGGTGTGTATCACTCACCCACGTATATTTGTAGAGCTCGTTAAGAAAGACAGTAACCATGAGTTAGGGAGGAATGGAAGGAAGTTAGAGGTGTGGGGTGAGCCGCAAGATGCTTGGAAGTCAAGCTAATCTCTGTCCATTTTAATAATTAGAAGTTGGTATTATAGTTATAGAGGAAGTACGTTAGATCCAGGTGTCTGTGCTTTCCGTTTTTGTTACCTAGTACTTATAGCTGGCGTTCAAACCGTTATTAGGGTCAATTTGTTTTTAAGTAGAATTTGTTTGTTTTTTTCGCATGATATGTTGTATCCTAACTGTCTATTCTTGCATGTATGTTTTTCCTTTTATCTATTCGCTTTCACATTTTCTGTTCCTCAAGGGTTTTTGTTACCATTTCCTTCGTCGCTTTGCCATATCTCACTATCTGTTGTCACATCCGGTGATTCATCATTCCTGCTACGTGTTGATGTCTTAGGAGAAACTTGCATTGGGGGAAGTATTTATTAAGAGTCAAGAGTAAAGCTTTGTTGAATTTTGTATCAAGTGGAAGATAAGGCAGTTTTAAGAATAGTTTTTGTTTGGGAACAGTTATTAGAGGGGTTTTGCGAGAGAACATTTTAAATAAGAAATTGGAAGTGAGTCTGTCAAAAAGATGGTCTGGAAAAAAATTAAAATGAAAAAAGCTCCTAAGATATTCTATTTCAGAATGAAAGTGAAACCAATTTGAGCTGATTTTGTAAGCTCTGTGTATACCGTTTATGATGGCAGAATGTTTGAAATTAGTAGGAGTACAACTAAAGAAGTGGGTGCCAAGTTTGGTGGTAGTGGGTTTCCTGTAAACTGTTGTGTTCAATTTAGAACTAACTTTTGAAACAGTGACATCCAGAAAAGACATTTTATTGTTTAATTCTGTCTCCATGGAAAATTTAATATTAGAGTGTTGTTGATTTCAATAATTTAAAATAATGGGGCATGGTCTTTGTGTTTAAAAATAAGGAAGCAGTCATCGATAAATCTTTTAAACACTAACGGTTTATATTGAACGGGACAGTCCCTTAACCAGTTTTTTCGTTGTAGGATTTAAAAGCATTAGCAAAGCTGGGACCTAATGGAGAGTGACTTGCCAAAGTCGCTATAAAGCCAAACAAGTCTACAATTCAGGTGTAGGATCGCTAAGCATATCGGAGTATCATATAGAACGAACATTCCTATCTCAAAACCTGAACACACCTCTATGCGAGAACATTAACTAAAACATAACCACTCGCTTGACTCTGATTCCTTCAGTATACTCTCTTCTGCCTTCTCTTCTCTGGATTTAAAAATTCTTGAATCAGTTTACATTAAACAAATAAACCAGGAACTCAATGATTATTCATCATCCCTTAAATTATTTACTATATAGACAAACGTACAACCAACTACATCTCCCTTAATAGTTTTCTTTCTTACTAGTTCTGTCCGTAATATCAGTTGATAATCCCAGCTACAGCGAAATATGGTTAGGTAGTGCTCGTGCAGAGAAATTTTTATTTTTATTTTAGTTTGTCCCGTTTTATATCCAAATAATCTAGTTTACAAATAACTTTTCCTTAATTTAATGTTTTCAGTTGTCTTCTTCGGTCCCTCTAGTATTGCTTATTTAATATTTAAACTTTTGTGCGTTAGTTTATTCATATTTATTTAACGTTCAATGACTTAAAATTTTAACTTTATTTAATAACTTGCTCTGCTCCATCTATTAATATCCGCTTTGATTATATACCCCCTGATCTAACTTATTTTGGATTGTTCGCCTTGCCCTTATTATTCTTTCTTGCTATAGTTTATATTGAATTTCTTGTATTCCGCTTAAAACTTAATTCATGTTTATTATTCAAATTTGCTGCTCATGGGATTATTTTAATTATTTTTTTGACACTCTTATTAATCGATTTCTTCATCTCTTGCATTCGAGCTTTTGCTATATATATATATATATATATATATATATATATATATATATATATATATATATATATATATATATATATATGAATAACGTTACAGCCACGAGGAAAATAAAACAACGGAGAACTGCGAGGCCTTTCGACTAATGGTCCTTTACAAATTCAAAAGGCCTCGCAGTTCTCCGTTGTTTCATTTTCCTCGTGGCTGTAACGTTATTCATAAATTCCTCACGTTTCTTATTTTCGTGATTCAGTTATACATATATATATATATATATATATATATATATATATATATATATATATATATATATATATATATATATATATATATATATATATGAGGAATTAAACCACATTCTCTGAAGACAATTTGATTCAGAACAGTTTCGGTGTATCTCAAACCCTTTTTCAACTGACACTGGGCAGAAAATATAAGAGAAATGCATATAAGCATAACACAAGATCCCCTGTTTTTTCCCCCAATCCCCTACTTGTGGGTAATCTGGGAGGGGGGTAGGCCTAAACATATTGAAGCACTGGCATTTTACTATTTTGTTTATTTGCGATCTTATTACAGGATTAAAAGAAAATTGACCCTCAATTAGATTTAAATTAGGAACTGACGATATCAAGCTCGATTCTACGATTCTTCTCTTAACATAGTTAGCCGATTTAAATAACATTTTACTTACATTGAAATCGATCGTATGATTCTTGTCTCTAACATGGCAAAATATTCCACTACTTTCGCTGCCCACTCTTATATCTCTTTTGTGTTCATACAATCTCTTGTCTAGATTTCTCCCCGTTTCCCCTATATAAACTTCATGGTAATCGTTGCATGGTACTGAATATACTCCTATGTTATGATGTTCTTTGGGTTTCCTTGCCATCATCAATTGGTTTAAGGAATTATTATATTTAAAGGCTAGATTAATACCCGCTTTTCGAAATATGTCCTGTAAACTATTTAATTTATTATTAAATGGCAATGTTATACATTTGTTGAAGTCGTTAGTGCGGGAAGGCTTATTACCATAGAATGTTTTCCTAGCTGCAAAATGGGCAGACGATATGAACCAATCTGGGTAATACAAATTAGAAAAAATGATCCTGATAATGACAATTTCTTCATCTAAATAGGAAGGATGACATATTTTGTATGCTCTAAGGAAAAGGTTAGAAATTACCGATTTTTTAACAGTATTATCGTAAAACGAAAAATAATGTATATAATAGGCATTCGAGTGGGTTACTTTCCTATACACGTCAAGTTTTAATTCATGGTGATCTTTATTTATATATATATATATATATATATATATATATATATATATATATATATATATATATATATATATATATATATATATATATAAATATATATATATAAATATATATATATAAATATATATATATAAATATAAATATATACAAATATATATATATATATATATATAAATATATATATATAAATATATATATATATATATATATATATATATATATATATATATATATATATATATATATATATATATATATATATATATATATGTATATATATATATATATATATATATATATATATATATATATATATATATATATATATATATATATATATATATCTATATATATATATATATATATATATATATATATATATATATATATATATATATATATATATATATATATTCATATATATATATATATATATATTCATATATATATATATATATATATATATATATATATATATATATATGTATATATATTATACGAGGGGCGGTCAATAAGTTTTGTGAATCGGTAGTGCAAAATAGAGGAAGGGGGACGGCTGTTTGTGGGGTGTTAGGGCAAGTTATGACAAGTCAGGACCTGCAGACGCATGCTCCTGTCTGGTCTATTTAAGGAGCATTATCTAATCGCAGATCGTCAGTCACAAATTCTTTAACAATATAGAAGGTTGAGCACCGCGCAGTGATCAAATTTTTATCCAAGAAAGGCAAGAATGCAGAAGAGATTCATGAACGCATTGTTGCAGTGTACACTGACAACGCCCTTTCTTATGCAACCATTGCTCGCTGGAATAGGGAGTTTCGCCATGGTCCTGAGTCCCTTGAAGATTACCCCCGTCCAGGACGCCTTCAGATGTGACCAACGAGGACAATGTAGGCCGTTGGAGAGGTTTATCCTTGGTAATCGACGGGTGAAGGTCGATAAAATCGCGCGAGAACTTTGAATTTCACATGGAAGTGTTATCAACATCCTCCACGACAATTTAGCCATGACCAAGGTCTCTGCCCGTTGGGTCCCTAGAAACCTCACGCCCCATGATCGACTTCAACGTCGTTTAAGTTGACAAGGCTAGAGTAACACAAGCTGTCATGCGCAAGTACTGATTCGAGGAGCTCAACCATCATCACTACAGTCCAGATCTACTCTCTAGCGACTACACTTTATTCCGCCAGCTTCAGGCTGCACTGCGTGGATGCTTATTTGTGGACCATGAAGATGTCCATCTCACCGTCTAGGAGTGAATTGAACAGCAGTCGGTAGATTTTTGTTTGTCCGGAATTCGAAGCCTCAGGGACAAGTGGCGCATTGCATTGAAGTCGAGGGTAGTTATATTGAACAATAATAAAACACTTTCTCTCGTATCTCGTTTCCTTATTCCCGAATTGCAAAACTTATTGACCGCCCCTCGTATATACATTTATATTTTTGACGTCATCTTTAAATTATATCCAGTATTTTCTCTCATTTTCTTCGTCTGGATGAAACTCAAATAATGTACACATGAGGGAAAGAAGTATTCCTATAAGTTTAATTGAATATTTATTTTTATAAATTTGAGTAAATATTCGAAGTCTAAATCCTGTGAATATCCCTAATCTTGTAATAAATGGGTTGGGAAGAACTTTCCCAATATCTTAAAGTTGAAAGATATTAATTTTAAATCAAGAAAGCGGATGTCGTGTAAGTTATCCCTCTTTCCCTGATGAGTTCTTTTATCCGAAACGGGCTTAAAACTTTCAGATTTTCCTCCGAAAGGAATAGAGAAGTCGTAATTTCCTTTCAATTTTAACATTCACATCATTTAACTCATTTCTCCGAACTCCTAGGTAAATGGCTCTTGCAAATAAAATAATTCGTTGTTTAAATTGATATACATACACCGTTGGAGAACCAGATCCAAAGTTTTTTGCTTAAAATCAATAAAATAACATCAAAAACGGTTTTATAACAGCTAAATAACGTATATCTCTAAAAATGGCTCATAGATGGAAGGGAGTCACCAGAAAATAGCATCTATAAATAAAAGCTCAACCTTTGACCTTCTTTCTTTCTTTTCACCCGATAATACGGTCTGTCTCTATACCATCTAACGTGCTCTTCCACAGGTTCGTCCTCATCCTAATTTTGCAAATTCCAGTCTCGATGCTCACCCACGTATATGACCTTATGGAAAGAATCTTTGTTCTTTATACACTGCTCCATTGTCTCCATTAAAACCTTTAAATGTAAATGGGGCAACATAATTTTGAGGAAAATCCTAGATCCCATAGCAGCATAGATAACATAATATTTCGATGTCGCCTTAAAAAATCCGAAGATCTTTTCTTTACCCAGGAAAGAGAGCGCCAGGCTTCTAACTCCAAGTTATATTTATTTGCAAAAGTTCTGCTCTTTTACGAGATCCTTCATTGTTTAACTTACGATGTTGCCTTTTTAAAACTTTTTAATCTTCTGAAATATTTAGATAAATGCCAATTATTTATAAGGCGTTATAGTTAGTGGTTTCATGAGTTGCTTTTTGAGTCCAAGCTTCATATGTATGGAGCGAAGGATGAATATATTTGGGGGATTTACGAGAAAACCACATATTATGGACACTCAAAATTCCTAGCTAAAATGACCTTCGGACATTCTCGTTCAAAATCAGGGAAAATTCTTTTATGGTGTTGAAAGGCACATGGTTAAACAGGTACATCTGCGCCTGAGATAACTGTTAGTAATCTGGATTAAACGTACCATATATCTTTCATCTGCTAACGAAAAGAAGAAATGATATAAGAAAGTTTTTTATATCAGCAACCAAACTATATATAAAAGACATTAGTGATGACAATTAATTGTTAACCAGTTTTAATGTGCTGTAGCCTTTATACATTTTATTCTCCATGCATCAGAATTATTTTTGTGGTCATTAATTCATGTATGTACTCAATCATAATTGTTATAGGTAATTTTATGGCAACTATTCTCTCATTAATGCATTCCTATGTTACGTTTTTATTATGTAAATAATACTTAAATTCTATCACAACTACTCTATCTTAGAAAGGGTAATTGGGTGCCTTCGTTGATCGTCGGAATTACATATAGGTTAACCTCATCCAAACTACACAATTCACTTATTTCACTTGATCTCTTCTGTCTATTCTTACTATAAACTGGAGGAGGACAAATATGAGAGGCACGACTCTTACAAAAGCTTTTCCTTTGCAATGGGGCATCATCACTTCTAGCTACCATATATATATGTTCCTGGTGGACGTGAGCACACAACCTTCCGGCATACCGAGTGTCCCAAGTATTGTCCTCTTTTGGCTTCCACGATAATCGACATCAATTCATTTGCACTATTATCGTCATTTCGTTATACCTTTCATCTATCTGCTTTTCCGTAAAGATGGCTCCACGCACTTTGATGCTAGTAAAATAAGAGGTAAAGGTTACATATGCTAATGGCCTTGTATAACGCTAGATGTTTACTTTTTTAGATCTTTGAGCAGTTAAATTACCTTTTTGCACAGAAAAGCCCGATGAAACAAATTTAAAATCCTCATCCATCTATTTAAACCAGGCAATATCGTCCAATTTCACCTAATGGTGATTTACTTGTCGCAAACATAATGCTAGACAAACAAGGTCTGCTGACCAAAAAGTTGCGGGCTCTCACCTATTCTGATTTATGACATTATGACCTTCAAAACTTTTAGTAATTCCCGGACTAACCTTGGGAGAACCTTGAAAGTTTTATCCTTCGACACGGGATGTAAAACAACATTAGAGTTTTAAATTTAGTTCAAATCGGACAAATAGTTATAAAGTTATTGTCAAAGGAAGATAATTCCAAGGCTAACATTAGGAGGACTTTAGCAATTATATTATTCGATCAAATAGTTAGGGTGTTATTTCGGGCTAACATTGGGAGGACCTTGTCAATTATATCATTCGAAAGAAAATGTAAAACAACATAATGGTTTCCAATATCGTTAGAATCGGCTTAATAGTTAGGATGTTAGTGGCAAACAAATGAGACAAATAGTTATGCTGTTATTGCCAAAACAAAATAATTCCATATCTAAGCTTGTGGGAACATTGACAATTAAATCATTTAAAAGATAACGTAAAACCACATAAGGGTTTTCAAATTTCGTCAATTCCTGCCGAAATGGTATGATGATTTCAACAAAACAAAATAATTTCCTTGCTAACCTTGGGAGGACTTGGGTAATTGTATCTTTCCAAAGAGAATGTAAAACAATATAAAGGTTTCAAATTTTCTTAGATTCGGCCAAATAGTTATCATGGAATTGCCAAAAAAACTTGGGTGGACTTTGGTAATTATATCATACGAAACAAAATATAAAATCATATAAAGTTTTCAAATTTCGTCAAAATCAGCCTAATAGTTACGATGTTGTCGCAAAAACAAAAGAATTTCTAGGCTAACCTTGGAAGTTCTTTGATAATTATATCATTTGAAGTAGATTTTAAAACAACATAAGGATTTCAATTTTTTTTAGAATGGGCCGCAGAGTTACCATGTTATTACCTAAAACAAAATAATTCGCGGACTAACATTGGGAGGATTTTGGCAGTTATTTCATTCGAAAGAGTTTGTAAAAGAACATAAGGGTTTCAAATTTCGTTAAAATCGGCAAAATAGTTACGATATTATTACATAAAACAAAAAAGATAAAACGGAGACCGATCGCCCGACTAGTGAGATGTAGAGTCTCCCGCGACTAGACTAAAAATATCTACCTACGAGGAGTGGTCAATAAGTTTTGCAATTCGGATATAAGGAAACGAGATATGAGGAAAAGGGGTTTATTATTTTTCAATATAACTACCCTCGAATTCAATGCACTTGCGCCACTTGTCTCTGAGGCTTCGAATTCCCGACAACCAGAAATCTCCCGACTGCTGTTCAATCCACTCCTAGACGGCGAGCAGGACATCTTCATCGTCCCCAAGCCGGCTTCTACGCAGTGCAGAATTGAGCTGGGGGAATAAAAAGTAGTCGCTAGCGGCCAGATCTAGATTGGAGGGGGATGGTTCAGCTGTTCGTATCCGTACTCGCGCAGGGCAGCTTGTGCAACTCTGGCATTGTAGACAGGGGCATTGTCGTTGAGGAGCAGGACACCGCATGTCAACTTGCCACGCCGCTTCTGACGGATGCACTTCTTCAACCCAGCCAGTTCCTCGGCGTAATATTGGCCTATGATGGTCCTTCCACGAGGTGCATAGTGCACCATCAACACTCGCTCAGAATCCCAGAAGATAGTGGCCATGATCTTCCCGGCTGAGGGTTGGGTCCGGAACTTGATAGAGGTCGGATAGCTACTGTGCTTCCAGGCCATGCTTCTGAGCTTGGTCTCGGGATCCCAATGATAGACCCAAGTTTCATCACCTTTCACTATGCGTGACTCAAATCCTGCCGGGTCTTGGAGGTACAGGAGCAGCAGCTCCTCCGAACTTTGACGACGTTGAAATCGATCATGGGGCGTGAGGTTTCGTGAAGTTTTCAGGGACCCAACGGGCAGAGACTTTGGTCACGGCCAAATTGTCGTGGATGATGTTGATAACACTTCCATGTAATATTGCAAGTTCTCGCTCGATTTCTTCGACCTTCACCCGTCGATTTTCGAAGATCATCCTCTCCACACGGGCCACCTTGTCCTCGTTGGTCACGTCTGCCAGGCTTCCTGGACGAGGGTCATCTTCAAGTGCCTTACGATCATGGCGAAACTCCCTATTCAAGCGAGCAATGGTTGAATAGGAAGGGGCGGTGTCGGTGTACACTGCCACCCTGCCTTCATGGATCTCTTTTGCATTGTTGCCTTACTTAGTCAAAAATTTGATCACTGCGCGGTGCTTAACTTTCTTCATTGTTGAAAGATTTGTGACTGTCGATTTACGATCAGCCACTGCTTCTTATAAAGACGAGGCAGGAGTGTGTAGCTGCAGGTCCTGACTTGTCCTAACTTGTCCTAACACCCCCCACAAACAGCCACATTCCTTCCTCTGTTTTGCCCTATAGATTTGCAAAACTTATTGACCACCCCTCGTATATCTGAGGTAGTCATCCAAATGTTTGAATAATTAGAATAAATACACACAGACTATATGGTTGTCACTCTATTTGACTCATTGACGCTCTTGCTCTCTCTCAAATTATATATCTCTGTATATCTTTGAATCTCACCCTCTCTAACTCTCATTCACATTTAGATATATTTCTCATTCTCTGTCTCTCAATCTCTATGTCTCACTGTTATTATCTTTCTTTAAATCTTTCATACTCGCTCCCTCTGTTTATATCGCTCTCTCTAACAATATTTCTTTCTGTCACTTTATGTGTCCTGGGCGTTTGTCAAAAACTCTCTCTCTCACTCTCTTTCACTCTGTTTCCAACTCTCAGCAATTTGTTTTCATACACTTAGTCACTCTCTCTCTCATAACCCTCCTCTTTTTCTCAATATCACTTTCTCCCAGTCTATTTCCCTAACCTTCTTTCCCCGTCTCTTCCTCTCTATCTCCCTCTCTCCCGTCTCTTGCTCTTCTTCCCCGCCATCTTATTCTATTTTACTTATACTCTCTCTCGTTCTCTCTCTAAGAAAGTAGAGGGAGAAGTGATGCCCCCTTGTTGCGGAAAGAAAGCTTTTGTGTACCTTTGACTTTTCGAGCTATGCCGGCGGGGGTACCTCTCTTCTGGGTACCCGTGGTAGGGCTTCTCTTGTCGATTTGGCCGTAAACGAGGTTCCAGACTAAGGGCGTCCTTCCTTTTTCCAATTCTATCATTCTTCTTTTTTACTTTTATCCTATCTCTTCCATTTATTATAGAAAAAATACTCCTATCATGTCACTCTTACCTTTTATTCTCTCTATCTACATATAAGGACCTGGCAGCTACCCCTTGCGTCAGAAGAGAGGCTTTGGAGCCTCTGTAAACAACGCCAATCGATGCTCACTGATGTTAAGAGACTAGAACTAGAGGTGTCTTAGGCATTGGGGCACGATGAATGGGATGAGAGTAGTGCCCCATTAACCCCTTTGCTGGAGCGTAATTATTGAACATTCCCAGTGGCCGTTGACGAGCACCTCTGGTAGTATCGGTCCGAGGTGACGGCCCTTTTTTCCCAAGTTAAAGCCCTGGGTCAAGTCTCTTGGTGTGGCGGGATATCCATTGAACGTTACTTCCAGATCCTGGCCGTGCTGAAGTGAACTAGTAGGAGTTTAGTACGGGGCGTTCTCCGTTGTTCACCTAGTGAGAAATCGATTGCCCGTCAGTGCTTCTTGGTTGAGAGCTACGGTACGCCGATGTTTGGCGACTCGGTCAGACGAACAACAGCACATCGAGCGTGCCTTCTGAAATATCCAAAACGTTCGAACGATAGGCGGGAGCAAATCACGCGGGGAGAACTCACAACCCTCCCTTCCCCTTTTACATACTGATTGATCGGAAATTTACAAGTAAGTGTTCAGAATTTCTGGCAAGAAAGGACCTGGTGCGCTAAAATATACGTGTTCCACATGCCAAAAGGACAAGTGATGCGTGAATTTCCAGGAGGGGTGTTTCTCAAAATGCCTCCCTGGAAGTATCTGCACGGACTGCGTCCTAAGGGCAAAACTGAAGGAGCTTAAAGATCTGTTCAAATCTTCTGAGGAATAATCACGACGACTGGAAGAAAAAGTGAAGATCCTCGAATCTGAGCATGCAAGTCAAATCCGTCGTCTCGATGCTAGGATTGCCGAGATGACAGCCAAGATAGAGAAACAAGAACTCTTAACGACGCGGGCGGCTCCTCTGTTGAGCCCTCAAGCACTGCTTCGACAGAGACAGGCCACCCATCCGACGTCCCAGATCCAGCTGCTGTTGGGGTTATTCAGGCCATCAAAAAGAAGAAAAGGAAAAGGAAGAAAGGAAAGACAGCAGAAACAGAAGATAAAACAGAAGAGAAAGTAGAAACGGAAGAGAAAACGAAGAAGAAAACAACAAAAAAATGGGGAAGAAAGAGGAATCGAAAGAGCCTCTACTGAAAGGGGAGTCTCTTTCTTCTAAACACAATTGCGCGAGGGTCATCGTGCTCGGTGACTTCTTAGTGCGTGATCTCCAACCCTTGCTAGCGCCCCGCCTTCGCACAAGTGTGAAGATAAGCTGCCTTCCAGGAAGGGAGAACGGAGAAATAAGGGTTGAGGCTGAGAAATCTCAGATATTTATGAGATCAGTAGTTGCCCTGATGGCAACGATTTCTACCTACAAGGAGGTAAAGTAGGTTTCAGCGGGAAGATTATTACCACAGTTATACGAGCAGTTGACGACTGTGGGCCGAAAACCCGCAGACGTGTCATGGTCGGGATACTCCTAAGACTAGTTCCATCCTGCAATGCTCACGCGAGGAACGTCTCCATAAACCAACGCCTGGGAGATCTTTGTACGGTAGAAGGAGTCTTTTTTGTAGACGCCTACCGCATCTTTTACGGGAGAACCAATGTGTACAAAAGCGGCGGAGTGCATCTTTCCTTTAAAGGGAAAGCTGTACTCGCAAACATCACCCAGGATATTAAGGAGCAGACCCAAAGAAGTGCCAGGCCCCCAATAAAGGAGGACGTACGCCAGTATACCGGTGTTATTCCAGGAACTACCTTTTCTGAGGTTACAAAGAGGGGAGTTACCACGCCACAGAGAAACAAAGTGGAAAACGAAAGAGCTTAGGGAGTCCTAGAGTCGGGGACTCCCTCCAAGGTCTTCTGTTTAATGCGAGGTCTTTTAGAAACAAGTTTTTTGAACTTCATGGCCTTGTAGGGACGGAAGAACCAGAAGTTGTGGTCATTACGGAGTCGTGGATAAAAACTTCAAAGTGGGATTTTGGAGGCGAATTCACGATTCCAGGTTACCGACTCTTCCTAAACAATAGGCCTGACACAGAGGGTAGCGGTATGATGTTGTATGTCAAGGATACATTCAACTCGAGAAAATGAAACATCGTATCCGACCACGAGCTCCTAGGTGTAGACCTAGAAATAGGTCCTGCCAAATACAGGACCCTGGTGCTTTATAGGCCTCCTGCCCAACTCGTTGAAAAAGGACAGGGATATGTACCAGCTGCTACGAGAACTTGTCGAAGATAGAGTGTGTATCCTCATGGGGAATTTCAACACAAAAGTTGACTAAGAAACCAGATAATCCTGTGGCAAGAACGGGCAACTCCTGAAATTCGCGGACAACGAGTTCCTAACTCAATGGGTGAGCGAGCCAACGAGAGGAAACAATATTCTTGACTTGTTTTTTACATCAGAGGAAAACATCGTTGAGGAGCTCTCTGTAGGTGAAGAGATCGGTGGTAGTGACCAGCGACTAGTTAGATTTGTAGTTAAAGTCCCCAAGGTATAGTCCGCGACACGAGAATCAAGGCAACTTGACTTGAGAAGGGCAGATTTCGTAGGTCTCCATGCAGTACTGGCAAATGTGAGATGGGAAGGGTGCAATAATGTTGAAGCCTTGTGGAACAGTTTAAAAAGTAAGTTCATGAATCTTCAACCACAATTTATCCCTATGAAAAGCTTACGTCGGTCTTTCGTTCAACCAAGTTGGTTCAATTGAGAAATTCGTCAACCTCTGAGGTAAAAGAGATCCGTGTACTGCCAGTCAAAGATTTCTGGTAACTTTGACGAGTATCGTAGGCTAGCAAGGAAAGTGAAGTCCACTATAAGGGCGGCGAAACGTTCCGAAGAGCTCCTAGTGGCGAGACTGCATGAACAAAATTCCAAGAAGTTCCTCGGTTATGTAAACAGCTGTAAACCAATCCGCCGCACGATTGGCCCTCTGGTAAATGAGGAGGGTGCATTAAAGCATTCGGATGCAAAAATTGCAAACCTCCTAAACGACTACTTTTCTTCAGTGTTCACTAAAGAGCGTTGTCCCATACCCCAGCCCATTGAGCCTCACTTGTGTGAGAAGCTGGAGCAAATGGATTTCTCTCTAGCCGAACTAGAGGAAAAAATCTCTGACCTAAAGACGAATAAGTCCCCTAGTTCGGACGTGTTTCCCCCTAAAGTGTTGAAGGAAGTGCGTGATGAAGTAGCACTACATCTGATCGCAATCTTTAACACTTGGAACAGGGCTGGACGCTTTGCTGGAGACTGGCGTGAGGCAGAGGTGACTCTGATCTTCAAGAAAGGAGACCGAATCCAGCCGCCCAACTACCGACCTATCAGTTTAACCTCGATAGTCGGTAAACTCATGGAAAGTATCATAGTGGACAATATAACGTTATATTTAGAGTTAAACCTGCTATTAAAGAGTTCCCAGCACGGCTTCCGAAGGCACCGGTCATGCCTAACGAACCTTGTAGAATTCTTCCATTTCGTTTTCAGTGAGCATGATCTGGATAAAGCAGTGGATGTTGTCTACCTAGACATTCAAAAAGCCTTTGACAAGGTACCACACCGCCGCCTTCTCTCTAAAGTGCGTGCGCTGGACAGAAAATGAAATGTAGCAGGCTGGATAAAGAACTGGCTAAGAGGCAGACGGGAACGGTTAGTGTTGAATGGACAAGATTCTAAGTGGGCACCCGTAACTAGCGGTGTTCCCCAAGGTTCTGTCCTGGGACCATTACTATTCATCATCTATGTTAATGATATAGATGGTGACGGAGTTGCAAAGATTTCTGAATTTGCGGAAGATACCAAACTTAATGAGAGCAAAACAAGAAATCACGGCTTTAAACTTGAGCTGAAGCGTTACAACCGGGATATGTGTGGGAAGTTTTTCACCTACAGTATCTGTGGTAGTTGGAACGCACTTCTGGTGGAGGTTGTCAACAGCAAATTATTCTGTTGACCAGTTCAAGTCAAGACTAAACAAAGTCTTGAAAAGTGGCCGGTTAGGGAGGCCGTAAGGCATTTGAGCGAGAATGTGTCCTCTCGACAGCAGTCCAAAGGTACCCTCATTGAATGGAGCGTAAGGTCTTCTAGGGTACTTATTTTCCTTGTAGCTCCTTGTAGCTCTCTGTGCCTTATTCTCTGCCCCTCTCTTTCATTTTTCCTCTCTCACTTTCTATTATATTCGCTCTCTACCTCTTAATCGCTCTTTCATTCTATCTCAGTCTCATTGTTTCTCTTTGATTTTTTATCTATCACTTTTCCTCAATCATGCTAAAATTTTCTCTCATTCTCAAGATCCCATTCATTTACTCTATTTTATTCAATGTTTGTTTAATTTTTTTTCTTTCTTTCCCTCTCCATCATTATATTTAAATTTATTTATTATATTCTCTCTCGCTTCCTTTCTCTCTATTATATTCTCCATGTTATTATCTCTCTTATTATATCTCTCTCATAATCTCTTTAACTATTTTCTCATTTTCTCTCTCACTTTCTCTCTAATTCTCTTTCTAATTCTCTGTCATTCTTGTTGTCTCATTTCGTCTGTCACATTCTATCTCTTTATTATTCACTTTCATCATTTAATCTCTCTCAATCACTTTTTCTCTCATTCTCGCTCTCATTATCTGTCTCATTATCTCTCTCCTTCTCTCTTCTATCACCGTATGTCATTTTATCTGATTCTCTCACTATTTCTGTCTCCCATTCATTCATTTTCTCATTCTATCTTTTAATCAATCTCACTCATTTTTTTCTGTGACATTAGATCTCTTTATCATCATTCGCTTTCATCACCTAATCTCTCACTCTCTATCTTTCTCTCTCATTACCTCTCTTATTATTTCTCTCATTCTTTTTCTTACACTTTCTAGAAATATCTCTCAGCCCTGTTCATTTTCTCGCGTACATTTTCCTTCCCTCCCATTCTATATCTCAATCTATTTCTCTAATTCACTCACCTTCTCTCTCTCCTTTCCTTCTTTCTCATTCTGTCACTTATTCTCTATCATTCCTTCTCTCTCACTCCTATTCTCACCCTCATTCACTCACTAACATATCCTGCCTCATTCTCTACTTGTCTTTCTCTCATGGTCTCTGACTCTCTCTCCCTCATTCTCTCTCTCATTCTTTCTCTAATTCTTGCTCTCACTTTTCTCTCATTCTTTGTCTCCTTCCCTTTTCCTCATTCTCTCTCCCTCATTCTCACCCGTCATTCTCTTTTGAACTCTCACTCTAATTCTCTTCCTTTCTCTCCTCCTCATTCTCCAAATAAGTTTTTTTATATAAAGAGGAAAAACATTATTAATAGGAGTAAATGAAACTAATTCCTAGAGTAATTAAACTCGCGTCCAAAACTAAAGAATAGTAAAAACAAAATCTAGGTTTAGTTGAAAAACCTCCTCAAATTTCTATGAATTTTCCACATGATACTCTTTGAAATTTGCCTCCGATATTGACTCAGTTAAATTTCTGAGAGCATCGGCCAAAAAAATATTAGGTGAAAATAACATTCATTTAAAGAAATTTTATTCCAAATTAGAGAACGGTATGTATACATTTAGTCATAACCAGAAAAGAACATAGTTATCTCAGAGAGATGGAATAAAATATTAATGATAGGTATCTAGGTCCTTGTTCTGAAAAACTTAAGCAAATTTTCGGCTTCAGGACTTCAGCAATTAGTTTACTCTTTGCGTCGGATTTTATTCTTTTCTTCTTCCAATCTAGGCCAAAGTTCTTTAATATATATTAGTTGGATTCCGAGTCATAGAATAATTTGTCATTCAGTGTCTTCCAATGTATTTCTATCCCGTTTAAATCAGGGATCTGCCCAGACCAGTTCATCTTGTCCATATTATTAGCTTCCAAGTACTGCTTCACTGTCTTAACTCTGAGACAGGGAATATTGCCCTACATGAAAAATGTCTCATGTAATTCCAATGTTGACAGAGAAGGGATCGCTTGTTCCTGAAGCAGTTCATGCATAACTTAGCGTTTACTTTACCGCATAAGCGGAGGAGTGGAGTGACTCATGCGCTTAACACCTTGCTTAGGCACCATACCGCTGCCACCTCCCAATTTAACCGTCTTTTCTGACCATATGTGGTTTAATTTTTCTTTTGTTTGGCGGATAAAAATGTTGTTTCCTATCATATTCAAACAAATAAAATTTGCTTTTGTCACTACAACACACTTTTTCGCACTTGAGCACGCTCAAGGGCGTGCTCCTTACCGAAAGCCAAACTAGCCGTTTTATTCTTTTTAGTTAGCAGTGGTCTCTTAGCCTATTAGCGTTCCCTGATTCATGTCCTTCTCTCAATGGAAATAAGTCAGTGTGGAGAAACCTACCTATGTTCAAATTCTCGCCATTTTGGCTGAGAGACTGGCTGCTGTCTCGAAACCGTGTTTCACCTTCAATCATTGCGTGGATCTTGCAGTGGCGTTTGAGGGTGACACGTTTTTCTCGATGAACCGGAGGCTCCGGTATCATTATAGAGCTTTATTATGCATGAACTTACAGTTTTTAAACGATTATCATGGCTTAAAATTTCCTACTGGACAACCTCCTCTCCAAATGATTTTTCAACCTAACCGCGTCTCGCCATCCTGCTATATAATTAATACCATCAAGAGCAGTATACAATACAGGTAGAACAGTGTTGCCATAAGAACTCTACAATTTTTCACGTTTACATTAAAAGATATAAATACGTTGGCGTTCTCTACTTTCTTCATATTCACATTATTTTCCTCATGACTTTTATCTGCTGTTCTATGAGAAATAGACGCTCACAATATCAAATATCAAAGAATAATCTGTGCAATTTTGATAGAAATTAAACTTGTAAGTTTAATAACGTGTTCATTTGGGATTTTGTATTCTAAAGTTTAGGGAGTTTGAAATAAAATTATTTATGCTTTGGACAACAACATGGGTCATAGGAGAAGAATATCGGTAGAATTTGCATTTTTAGTTATTTTTTTTAAATAACCAGTATTTTGGATGAAACAATTTAAAGGAAATTCAAAAGGAAAGTTTGTAAGTTAGGATAAGGGAGATTGTGGGGATTTTATATCATACAATTAAATTATTCGAGGGTGTTATTGACCCGCTCGGTTTTACAACCTTTTTCAACTATTCCTGTTGAATAACCAACGAAGTCCACTTGCCTTTGGAATAAAAGGAAAAAAGAAGATAAAAGTGAAAGGGATCGCCTAACTTTGTATTACTTTGAAAGATTTGACCAATGAGGAAATATGTTAAAACTCCAATAATGAGCAGAAACGATGGCACAAGCACTAGGAGTGCATAGCACATGTGTGATAAACACAAGTCAGCAGATGTTAAAGATTATGAGGATGCAAAATTCAATCACATCTACTCCCAAATATTGTAAACATCAAATGTTTGACTAATATAAAATTATTTTAATTCAAGCAAATAAGGATGAACAATGGCTATATGCACTAAAATATGCGAAGTTTAACTTATAAAAGAGTAAAGTTGCAGGTCTTAAGTTCACCATGGAGCAGCCAGTGACCGCTGGCAAACCCAGGATAGCGACATCTGGCAACTTCACGGAATTCGTGACCTATTTATCTGGCAGCTAGGGAAAAGATGGTCAATCATCATTCACAAAACTCTCATACAGCTCTCACCATCGCTCCATCCTCAACGAAATCTCTCCAGACAGGCGAGATGGAAGGCCCCTTCTCATATACAACCAAGAATAATTATAACTGTTGACCATATAAATCAAAACAAGTTGTGAGCGTGATTACTTAACCAACCGCTCCAACATTTTATAATTTTCTCTCACTTTATGTAGAAAAAGAGAGATTTTTACTTACCAACTGTCATAGTAGAGAGCCACGAGGCGTCCCCATGAGAGAGGGAGAACATCGAGCGGACTGGAAAATCCCCAATCTACAGCCGACAGAAGAATTTCCAGCGATAAGACGCCGTGCTAGGTACGCCAAGGCTCAAGCGTCACGAAGAAAGGGATTCCGCGACATCGTGAACCAAGCGAATATTTGCCCTTCCGGCGACCCGCTTGATAACTGGAAGTCTCTTTTTCTCATAACCCAGGGCAAGCCGCTTCAGGCTGCTTCGTATAAATACCCAGGCGTTGGAATTCCGAATTTATTATGGACCCGTTTCCACGAGCATCGCCAGTATTCGCTTTGACCGAACGCGTCGCACAACTATCCCGATCGGATCCCACTCCGAGGTAGGAATCCCGCTCAGCTGATTAATAGCCTAGTACCTAGAGGCCATTTCCTGAATTCCGGCATCGCTTTTAGCTCGGTGACATACTCAATCGGTTTCTACTCTCGAGGTTACCCTTGGTAATCATAACTCCCCTTTGACAGGATTCTCTGTCTCTCCGTCTACTCCCCGCTAAATCGGTGCTACCTGTGACTCGTTCGGGACTCAGGCCTCCCGACTTGTGACGAGCGTGCGTTTTTTTGTATTTCATTGCCGCGTCCAAATTTTCCCCTTTTCCGTTCCTATTTTGTACCTGAACCAATTGTATATTGTATTATTCCCTTGTTAAATTGTATATATGTATATATAATTATTGGTTTCTTAGATGTAAAGTTTATTTGGTTTAACTAAGTTTTGATAACCCTGAATCACTAAGATAGTGGATTGTTACGACCAACTTCAATCGTACTCTGTTCATGTATATAAATTCCCACGCACATCACGGCTAATCCGTGCACGTAGACTCGCTTTTGCTGAACGCAAGTCGCCCAATGCAAGTCGCCCAACGCAAGTCTGCCCAACGCAACTGCCCAATGCAAGTCACTCTAAACGCTAATTCAGTAATCAGAGATAAAATGTCTGCAGATGTCTAAATAATGAAATTTCTTTCTAGTAGAGTAAAAACATGATACACAAACATTTTGGGGTAAATTAGGAATAAAACAATCCAAGGACCTACTCAAATCCAAAAGGCTTAAAATTATATTCCAGACAAAATAAAATATTAAGAAGGGCCAGCTATCCATTAAAAATAATTGATACTCTTATAGGAGCCAAAAGAGTTTAACATATTTGTTTGCGCTAAATCTATCATGAAACTGAAATAAAGTTAAGTCTTAATGTCCCATAAATAACTTAAAGGAATGTTAATCAAAGGTTGTACCTGCTTCTGACCAAATACCAGTCTCGACTGGCTGATATATCTACCTATATATAGTCTATCTAATATTAATTTTTTTATTTACGTGATAGGAATAATTATTATAATATTTGAATTATTGTCGGTTTTTTGAAAAGTTACCATTTAGAAAATAATAATAACAGTGCATTCCTTCGCTGAATCTAAAATCTTGCTTTGATATTATCCCCACAGGAAGTGAGTTTCAGTGCCTAAGCTTTGCTTTTCTATCAAAAGTGTAAAACGATGATTTTTTTTGTTAAATTAATGATGTTGTATAATTACAATCTAATTCGTAATAATTTTGTAAAAATATATGTTTGAATCTTTTTCAATTCCAGAAAAGGTTCTCACCGAAGAAAAGTGTGAAACCATTGATGCCCTATAACAAAGTAGCTTAAATGCACGGAAATAAAAGCATAAGGGTATTGCATCAAAGAGTACCATCTTTAGGATCATTATTTATTTTAAAAAGAGTAATTACTCCCCTGTAAAAAAGTCTACTGTGACCACTAGAGCTCCAAGTGAACGCAATGATCGCCTCCTGGTAAGGTCTTAGGTCAAAGATCGGGTTGTCTCCAGTGCCAAAATTGGAGTGGAGAGAAGCAGGTGTAAACGTTTCAGCACGCAAAATGACACGGAGACTATAGGACAAATGTCTTAGGTCAAGAAAGTAAGCTTAGAAACCTCATCTCACCAGGAAGAACCTTGCGCATAGGGTCAACTTTTGTAGAGCTAAGGAATTTTCTCTGATAGAGCTCCATTTCGCGTGGTTGAAACTTTTGGATGATACTTCGTTAGATAAGAAAAGTAAGGCCCTTTCATAATTCCTGTGTCGCTTTCCGGTTAAGCATTTGGCCACTTCCTATGTCTGGGGCTTCTTTACATGTAAGGGAACTGCAACACTTACAATTTTGCCAAGGAAAATTGGCATAAACACAAAATGGTACCAAGATGTTCTTCATCAGCACCCTTTCACAACACTGCAGGACAATTTAGGGATGGAATCTGTATTTTTTCGCATTATTGCCCCTTTTGTCACAAAGCAGTAGAAATCATAAAGTCCTTTGCTGAAATTAACATCAAACATTTTTAACCTTGGCTGTGTAGTTCGCCAGATTTTAACCCAATAGAGAATTTCTTTGCGATAATAAAACTGGTGGTAAATAGACAGAAACCCTCCCATTAAACACAGTGGAAGGTGATTATTGAACAATAAAGAAGCAAAATCTCAGTCCAGATATCATCACAAATTAGGTCCCCAGCATGCAAAACGATTAAGGCACGCCAAAAAACAAACGACATCATTGTAAATATTGATTTGTCGCATCAAATGACTGTTTGATCTCTAAAATATTTCATATTCCACCTTCAAATTATAAGAAAAATATGGTAAAACAAAACGTTTGAAAAACTTCATTAGGGAAATATTTTAAGTTTTTTTTTAAGTTTTCGTATAGTTAGATAAAATAAAACTTCAGATTCGTAATTATTCATATAGTTATGTTTTTTAGCTAATCTCACCAGATCTGAGCATAATACTGCGTATTTTTTGAAAACAGGTTTTACTTGATTGAAAAGCAAAAAAGTATTTAGTAATTTCCTTCTTCACTCTTAAATATTTCCGAATGTTTAATTTCTCATTTTCCTTTGGCGAAGAAACTGGAACACAGACCTTATTTAATGCCTACGAATAAAATAACAAAGATTCTTAGTAACGAAACAGGTTAGAGGGGGAAGTCTTATACTATTTGCATATCAAGAAATTGATGTTTCAACATTTGACTGACGATATTTTTTGTTTTTGCGATTTTTATTTATGTAATATAACGGTTGTCGAGCATATATTGGCTATTTGGCAGAGTACATGTAAAAAATAAGTTGTATTTCCCCGTTTGAAGTTCCCTGAGTCAGCACTTCAGTGAACAAAATGTTGCAAAGATCATCCCACCAACGTTATAACCTTATTTTAATTATAAAACATTAAAGGCATATTTTTAATGACTCCTTTGGATATTTTTTATCAAAGGAATTATTGTTATTTTTCTTCTATAAATAACTAGGAAGCAATCTTGAACTTAACATTGAAACAATACACGTGAAATTACAAAATCATTTTGCTTAAAGGTAAATGAATTTTGAACATTTCATGATTTTTCAATATACCCGTCTGCGCTTCTTTTGTGTGTTTAGGGGGAAGGGGCGAAAAAGTCTGGTTCCCTATGTTTAGTATTTTGATATTTTTTTGAATTGCTCATAGCCTGATGAAATCTTATTGATTTTTAGTTATTTTTTTATTAAGAAAGGAAAGGATAATGGTGTAAGAAGGAAATAATTTATTATTTCTTGCAAGAGACATTGGTCAGTGGGTATAGTCAAAGGAAAGAAAATATTTATTCATTCTACCTCCACAAATTATTAGTAGTTTTGAGTTTCAGAATTTAAATAGAGAACCATGAATATTTCGCACTGGAGGACGTATTATAAACTTCCACGAACAAGATGATTGAAAGATCAAACACACTTATATATATATATATATATATATATATATATATATATATATATATATATATATATATATATATATATATATATATACCCCTATTGGCGCTATCGTTAAAAGTTATGTTGGAGATTTGCGGCTTTTCTCTTTACATAAAAAAATGGTGATGAAACTTTGGGCTTTTCTCCGAGCTGGAAGAAAGATTCTCCAAATAAAGTTTCCTAAGCAGTCCTCCAAAACATCTGAGTCAAGATATTGCATTTTAAATGTCAGAGCGAGCTGAAAAAAGAGAAAAAATTCCTAATTTGGGGGTCTTCGTAAAGTGAGAATCAATTTGCACAAAGTTGGCTTACATTTTAAGGCAATCTTTACATCATTTTTCATTCTTTAGCAAGGAACAATGATTGATCTGCATTGATACCATGTACATAAGTCTTATAAATATACAGACTTAAAATCTCTTAAACTAAGAAAAGAAAGAAAATCTGTTAATCTTGGAAAGGTTTAACTCAATTTAAAAAGAATGAGTATACAGGTTAGCAAATAAAATAAAAATCGGTATAGAAAGAACAAAAACGAGGAACTTTAATCATTTTCCTATCATATCCTAAAATATTTTGAAGTTGATGGTTAGTAAAGCTTTTGTATATAAGCTTATGTATAGGCAGTCTCTTGGTGAATGATAAATCGAAACAGAGAAATGCTAAAAGAGAGAGTATTCACTCTGCAATTCTATTAGCTTCCATTATTTTTTATGGTTCCTGATTCCTTTACAAAAACAAAATATTTGCATATGCCTTAATAACGCCTGCTCTCCTTATCTCTCTATCAGCTCACAGATGAAGGAAATGTGAGTTAGTCGAGGTCATACCACAACGTTGAGATGAAGATGTTGTGTATACGTGCAGAGCCGAAAATGAATTTCTTTCGTCAGGGGGCATCATGGAACAATCAAAGAGGATCACTGTATTATGTGAGTTTTTATATTTGATAGGTTGTGTAAATTGTTGTGATTTTGTAGATAAAATTAGATATTTGATTTTTCTTAGTGGATTGTGATTTAATTTATGTTTAATCACTTCAATCACCAAGACGGCTCACGTGGAAAGCAGTGCGATGGACATCAACGGAAAAAATTATAAATAGAATGAATTGTGGTCTCTTTAGACTTCTATACACATCACAATATTCCCACCAGCTACATCCTATTTTCTCACCCTTCACACCCATTGAGTTTACTTGGCTATTCACCTCATCTACAAACTAAAGCCGAAAATATGTGATCCTTTGACCTCATTTTGATTCCAAAGCCTCGGGATCCCTACCACCTCGGTTCTTTTGGTGACCCCTAGTCATGCAACTCTAAATGACCTGCATTAACTATTTTTTATTACTAAAAAACCCTCAATTTCTATATGTTTAAAGTTACACAGATACGTGTGTGGCTTGCTATTTAGACAGATGGCCATTTATAATCTAACTCTAATCATTCGCACCACAATACATTGGCCCGGGAAATCATGTCGATATCTTACCTGATGAGAAGGAACCAGATAATCTGAAGAAAAATTTACCCTATTAAAAGTTAAAGGAATACAAATGTTAACTTTTAATCTCATTTGACCTTACGAAAGCTTTCAATCGTCAGCGAAGAGTAAAATCCGTCTGCATGCTTCCTATTTTACTCAAGCTGCTCTCTTCCCTTAGACCTCAATTGCCTCAAGGACATGACAGAATTCTAATACTATGTCCACCAGAGCCAGAACGTCAACCTGCTGAAGAGCTACGATAACAACCGATTTGTAACTCAAGCGAAATTCCTCGGTTTCCCATTTACCAACGATTACAAACAGGGACTCTGTCTCTCTCCCACCCTATTCTATTAAAATACAGTGGCAGCAGACGTGAGAATAATTGGCATAAAAGTTTGATGTTTTGTTATTTGTTCATTCTTCCAACCTTCTTGTTTCTAGCTGTGTTCTAATTGTCTGCCCCTCTCTCTCTCTCTCTCTCTCTCTCTCTCTCTAAATATATATATATATATATATATATATATATATATAAATAATATATATCACTCTACCTCTTTCTATTCCTCAATACCTGGAATCCTCTTTATTTACTATCTAATTAACTAACTTTAATTCTCAGCATTTCTGTTCAATTAATTGCACAGTGTAACATGTAATTGTTACGATTGCTATAGAAGATTATGCAAGTTAACGGATCGTAACGTCGTCTGTTACGACTGGAGAAGGTAGGATGCTTGGAACGCCGTCTGATATGACTAGTGAGAAAGATTACGCCAGTTTACGGCTGGTAACCTCGTCTGTTACAATGGTAGGAGGCACGAAGCTCGGAACGTCGTCTGATATGAGTGGTGAGAAAGATTACAACAGTTTACGGATAGCAACATTGTTTGATACCTCTTTAGGAAGGCACGAATCTCGGAGCGTTGTTTGATACAACTGGTGAGAAAGATTACGCCAGTTTACAACTAGTAAAGTCGTCTTCTACGACTGGAGGATGATTACGCTAGTTTACGGCTGATAACGTCATCTTATACGACTGTAGGAGGCACGAAGCTCGACAGATGGAAAGACTACCAGTCACTTGAAGATACGAGGGGCTGTCAATAAGTTTTTTCCGAATCGGTAGGGCAAAACAGAGGAAGGGAGATGGCTGTTTGTGGGGTGTTACGACAAGTCATGACCTGCAGCCGCACGCTCCTGCCTTGTCTATTTAAGATGTAGTAGCTGATCGCAGATCGTCAGCCACAAATTTTTCAACAATGGAGAAGGTTGAGCACCGCACAGTGATCAATCTTTTTACAAAGGAAGGCAAGAATGCAAAATAGATCCATGAAGGAATGGTTGCAGTGTACACCAACACCACCCCTTCCTATGCAACCATTTCTCGCTGTAACAGGGAGTTCCGCCATGGTCGTGAGTCCCTTGAAGATGACCCCCGTTCAGGACGCCCGTCAGACGTGACTAACGAAGACAATGTGGCCCGTGGGGAGAGGATGATCTTCAAAAATCGACGGGTAAAGGTCAAGGAAATCGAGTGAAAACTTGGAATATCACATGGAAGTGTTATCAACATCATCCACGACAGTTTGGCCATAACCAATGTCTCTGCCCGTTGGGCCCCTAGAAACCTCACGCCCCATGATCGGTTTCAACGTCGTCAAAGTTTGGAGGAGCTGCTGCTCCTGTACAACCAAGACCCGGCGAGATTCGAGTCACGCATAGTGACAGGTGATGAAACGTGGGTCCATCACTGAAATCTCGAGACCAAGCTCGAAAGCATGGCCTGGAAGCAGAGTGGCTCTCCGACCCCCATCAAGTTCCGGATTCAACCCTCAGCCGGAAAGATCATGGCCCCCATCTTCTATGATTCTGTGGGAGTGTTAATGGTGGACTATGCGCCTCCTAGAAGGACCATCACATTCCACTATTACGCCAAGGAACTGGCTCGGTTGAAGAAGTGCATTAGTCAGAAGCGGCACGGCAAGTTGACACGTGGTGCCCTGCTCCTCTACGACAATGCCCGTGTCTACAAGGCTAGATTTGCACAAGCTGCCCTGCGTGAATGCGGATTCGAGGAGCTCATCCATCCCCCATACAGTCCAGATCTGGCCCCTAGCGACTACTTTTTATTCCGCCAGCTTAAGGCTGCACTGCGTGGACGCCGAATTGGGGACGATGAATCTATCCAGATCGGCTTCCAGGATTGGATTGAACAGCAGTCGGGAGATTTCTGGTTGTCGGGAATTCAAAGCCTCACGGACAAGTGCATTGAAGTCAAAGGTAGTTATATTGAAAAATAATAAAACACTTTTCCTCATATCTTGTTGCCTTATATCCGAATTGCAAAACTTATTGACCGCCCCTTCGTATGTATCGGTTATGTCGAATTACACTGAGCAGAAAGACGTAATGAGACAATTTTATGTTTGAGAGTGTCTTCTCTCTCTCTCACAAGAAGTTTTATATTTTTTTACATGCTCATTTCAAGTGGGTGTGGTTACATAAAATATTAAACATAGTAGGATGGGTTTTATAATAATGGTCCAGTTACATTTGATTTAGTTACTAAGATTTTTAGATTTTTACAATTAAGCCAATGGTTATAACTTTTCAAGATAGAGGATACTGCTATTAACCAATAGTATATAATTCAAGGTGATTAGAGCAAAAGCCCGACAGGGTTTACCTATGAATGTCTTTTGCAAAAAAAAACCAGTGAAACCATAGGAAATTAGCCGGCGTTATTAAAAAAATTGGATACAAAAGAGGGAAGATTGCTTGTTGTTGCCAAAAGGGTGCTGGATCCTCAGGAAGGGATTTGGGAAAATAGAATGCCTGCGAACAGATAATGCACTTTTAGCTTCGGATGATAATGTACTTTTGTGTGAATTTCTAAGCTCTTATTTCATAACCTATCTGATAATCTTTTAATTATTATTATCATTATTATTACCATTATTATCATTATTATTACCATTGTTATCATTATTATTACGATTATAACCATCATTATTATTATCATCATCATTGGTAGTAGTTGTAGTAGTTTAACAGTACAGTTGGAGTTTGATCATATGTAAGGATGTAATCCTAACTTAATCTTGGTTGCAGAATAAAAGACGAGTTCACAAAATATGTTTAAGCTTTATCAAGAAAGTCAGTAGGATTGGAAATAAGAAGGTTTTTAAACTTTAGACAAAGTCTTTCATCAGCAAAATAAAACATGTTTAAATTGAATTAAAATTAAAATTAAAAGCGAGCACTTCATACACTCAAAAGGCTTAGTCTTCATACATCCAAAGACCTTAAAATAATAACTGAAAATTTAAAAAAAACTAATGTTTAGGACACTTGGGGTGTTCGCTTTGGGAGCCTTAATTCCTTCAATCTTTGCTTTGCTTTGAGGTATTCAGTAAATTTGGAAGGACACAAACTACGTCCCTCAAGGTCAGTTGAGAATGTAGTGAATTCATTCATACAACCTTTTTCAAAACCATGTTATAAACTTTCCGTTTTGGTCTTGACTCACTCTCTCCTAGGTTAGTGTATCTTAAGTCATCACACTAAACTCAGTTATCATTAGACTTTAAAACAGCTACATAGTAGACGGAGTTTAATTGAGCGCCAATATGCCAATAATTGCAACAACTTTATATGTTGGCATGCCTTCACCGGTCTGTATTTGTACGTCAGAAGATGGTTTGAATTCTGCTTCAAACTTTCTGGAAACATTTTTCGTCTCAAATTCCGGAATTCAAACCGTTGAAACTGAGTGATGAGGAAATTTGGGGAACCAAGTAAAGTTTTGAGAGGAGGGGTAGGTGAGGAGGAGGTGGTGGGCAGAGGCGAGGGTGGTGGTAGTGGGCAGGGGCCGTGGTTGTGGGCAGGGGCGGTGGTGGTGGGTAGGGGTAGTGAAGGTAGTTGGTAGTAGTGCTGGAGGTGGGTGGGTAGGGGTCCTGATGGTGAGCAGGGGCGGCTGTGCTTGTGGTGGGCGGGGGTGATAGTGGTGGTGGGCAGGTGCGATAAAGGTGCCAGTGGTAGGCATGGGTGATGATCGTGGCGGGCAAGGCCGGTAAAGGTGGCAGAGGTGGGCAGGGACGCTAAAAGGGTCAGTGGTGGGCAGGGGCGGTGATGGGTATGGGCGATAGTGGGCAGAGACGGGTGGCAGTGGTGTTGGACAGGGGCATTAGTTTTATACCATTATATATGGTATTGAATTCCATTTCAAATCATATATGGCAACCTCCCTATTTTTTAAAATTTCATCCCTTAACTTAGAATAAATTTTATATTTGGGAGTTTAATTTAACAGGGGTTGATTTAACCAGGTTTAAGAGAAAATAAAAGGGAAATTTTACCCTAACTGATTCTATTCTTGAGAAGAATTCGGTGGATGGGAGTTTTATTTCTCTGGCAAAGGTCAGAAATGCAGCCATATATTCGAATTAATCTATATAGTATGTAGATCTTAAATTACGAATTTTGTTTATTCATCGTTCATTTATCAATTTTTCTCATTTTGCGATTAGTACATATTTGGCCTAACCATAATTTGTTTTATATTGAAAAGACGTGTTCTTGTTTCCTCTCCTTATTGAAAAGAGTGAAGGTGCTGAGATTAATAGTTAATTTTTAAGGATTTTTTTATTTAAAGTAAAAGAATTTATTATTCTCTTCCATCTCTAATCTTTGGGGAAAAAGTCTATGGGATTTTGAACCATACCTTTGCGTTCTTTTGAATTAAAAATAAATGCAAAACATTCTGACGGCTAAACTATTTAAAGCTAAAGCCTTGTGCTTGATCTTACTAGCTAGCAATTTTTTTTGGGGGGAAGGGGAGGGGGGACACAGTAGCCTTGTAGATGGGATAAATTGAATACCATGATTTTCTTTAGATTACCAAAATTCTTCAGGCAAAAAAGGGAAACCCTAATTTCTCAACTGGGACAAAAATCAGCATAAGAAAAGTTATAAGTTTTGGACGATTTTTCCGCTTAATGAAATTTACGTTAAACTCTTTAGAAATTAAATATAGGTGAAATACAATGTAAACCCTCAAGCATCTTTAAAAGCCGCTGCTGCATAACAATAGGGGAAGCGCACTTAAACTTAATGATTACTTTTATTTAATATATCTCACTCTCTTTGACTCTCTACCACTCTCACTCCCCCCGCCTTAGTCTCGCTTTCTCTCTCGCTCTCATTATCTCACTCAATCACTCTCTCTTTCTCACACTCTAACTCTCTTTTCTCTCTTAGTCTCTCTTTGTCTCTTAAACTTACTCTCTCATTCTCTCTTGCAATCACTTACTCACTCATAATTCCTCACTAACTGATTTACTCACTCACTCACACTTTCACTCTTTCTCCAATTTATTCAGTATCTCTCTCACGCTCACTCACTTCCTCTCTTTCTGTTTTACTTTCTTTATCTTCCTTTTCTCTTTCTCTCTCTTTCTCGGTTTCAGTGTTTCTTTCCTTTTACCATCTCTCGTTTCCTCATTCTATCACTCTTTCTCTCCCTCTCTCTTAGAATCTTCGTTCTATTTCTTACTCTCTCTTAGGTTTCTTTTCTCTTTCTCTTTCTTCGGCTATTTCTCTTTTTTCTCTTTCCTTCTCTCATTCTCTTTCATTCTCCCTTACTTTCTATTTATATCTCTATTTATCTCTCTTTCTTTAGTCTTCCATATCTCTTTCATTATCTCATTTACTATATCTTTCTCTCTGATTCATTTTCTCTCTTACTTTCTCTTTCGCTTGCTCTTTTTGTATTTCTTTCTCTCACTCTCATTCTTTCATTTACTCATATGTTCTTTCTTTTTTCTTTTTTTATTTCTCTCTCATTCTTTCTTTCTTTCTCATTCTCTTTCTACCATTCTCTTACTCTCTCCTTTACATGCCTCTCTCATTTTCTTTCTTTCGCGTTCTTACTCCCTCATTCACATTTTCTTTCTTTTACTCACTAACTCCTTCTTCCTTTATCTCTCTCTTTCTCTTTATATTTCGCTTTCTCTTATTATCTCTATTTTTCCTCTCTCCTTTTATCCCTCACTGCTCTTTTTCCTGCAGTTAGAAAGAGATCAACAAAGGTCTATTAAACTAATTTCTGGTATTAGAATTAAACCACACGAGGAGATACTCCGGTCTTTGAATGTAGACAATATGCTGAGTGTAAGAGAATAGCATTATCCTCTCAAATTTGCCCACCTCTCATCCGGGCGGGCCGCTTATCAACCCTTCCCCTTCCGGCCCAATATCTTCTGGTCTTCAGCCGGAAGAAACTGTCGACCATTTCAGCGAACCACCGAGTTCCTTCCCGGACTATTTATCGATAAATGGGAGCCCATCTTCGCTTCCGATACTAGTAGTTGCTAGAAATTTATAAAGGACGAAATGGAGTAGCTTGACATCAAATCTACTTCCGGCGCCCTGAGGACCTCTCCCGAGTTTCGAGTATAAAAGACGAATTCTTTTAACCCACAGTAGTAGAGCTTGCACAGCGTCTGATAGGGTAGGAATTACCATCTATCGGTGTAGTGGTAATTCGTCGAAGCATCAAGTCTTCAGAGAGGAGATCGGTCCCAGTTAGGGAGTCTCCTTAACCCGTTGGTCTGCAAGGCAGTGCGGACACAAGGTCATATTCACCTGTCGGAGCCGAAGCTACAAACAGCCTCGCTCTGCTTCCCTAAGCAAAGAGTAGAGCTTGCACAGTGTCTGGCCGGGCAGGAATTGCCATCTATCGGTGTAGTAGTAATTCGTCGAAGCATCAAGTCTTCAGAGTGGAGATCGGTCCCAGTTAGGAAGGCTCCTTACCCCGTTGGTTTTCAAGGCAGTACGAACCCAAGCTCTTCCGCACGTGCAAGAGCCGAAGCTACAAACATCCTCGCTCTGGTTCCCTAAGCAAGAAAACTACATCTCGGCTTTTGTTTCTCGTCGATAGGTCACTTCGCTCCCCCCCCCCTTCCCCTCACAGAGGCACCCAAGATTCCTCGGAGTTCACGAGCGTGGGGCCCTCTGTAACAAGAAGCTCTTATCACCGCCTTCTTCCAGCAAGAATCGTGGGATCGGGTGGAACCCTGGACAACCCACCTCATCGTCTTCACCACTTACTTCACCACCTTCACTCACCAGCGCCACCCGAACATCAGGTTCCAAAGTAACCCTTCCCTTTCACATTTCCCGACTTCACCGCGAAGCTTACCAGCATGACAAGTGGAGAGGGATTTTTATGGTAAATAGTCATTTTCAAGCCAAGTGAGATATGCGAGATTCACTTAATAATTTATCTCTCAAAGCACATTGTCGTAGAATGACTCCCGACGATACCATATATTACACTATTCGTTGAGGGAACTTCCTTAATTATCTTTAGAGTGCGTTTACTGTCTGGCGGCCGATATTATGTATCTTCGATATGCTTAAGAAGTGGAACTGAGCTCAAGGATAATAATATTGCTATCATTAATAAAATAGAGTTTTATTAATAATAACTATAAACAATACACAAAAACGGAAAATATTGACATAAACAGAATGGAAAGGGTCGTGGAGACTCAGGCTAATCCAAGGATTTAAGGGATTAAAAGAGGTAAAACAAATATAGAGTTAAAGAGATGGGATGGTTCGATAAACAATTTAAAGAACAGGATAGAATTGACAAAAAGGGATCAATACTCAAAAGGTGACGTTTGGCTTACGTAACTTTTCATTAGGGTGCAGTGGAAGGTACTTGAAGGAATATTCGGTCCGCTGGCGAGTTCCAGCCGAAGGGGGGGGATAAAAGGATCCTGACGAGGCGTCTTGGGAAGGAGAACCGTTTCTCGACGAACGGCTTGAAGAACAATGGCTGTTCTAGGTTGTTCTCTTCTGAACAAAGGGGGGATGAGAACCGTTTCTTGTCTACGGGCTCAAGAACAATGGCTGTTCTAATGTTGTTCTCCTTTGAACAACAGGGGGGGATGAGAACCGTTTCTTGGCGAAGGGCTCAAAACGAACAATGGCTGTTCTAATGCTGTTCTCCTTGAACAACAGGGGGGGGATGAGAACCGTTTCTTAGCGAAGGGCTCAAAACGAACAATGGCTGTTCTAATGCTGTTCTCCTTGAACAACAGGGGGGGGGGATGAGAACCGTTTCTTGGCGAAGGGCTCAAAACGAACAATGGCTGTTCTAATGCTGTTCTCCTTGAACAACAGGGGGGGGAGCCTTGGGGACTGGGCGTCGGAAGGCTCGAACCTTTGGCACTCAAGGAATATTGTCCTCCTTCTGGACAAGTGATGGTGAATCTCGAGGTCGAGGTCCCTTGGCGCACAAAGGGAGAGAGGGTCGTGGTGATGTTTCGCGACGAAAATCTGGATCTCCAATCTGATCTTAGTGGTAAAGTTTCCATATAAATAGCCAGGACATCTCCTTGGCGTGGGGGAAAATGGAGTGAAAGCTTGGAGGGAACGCACAGCCGGGCTGGGGAACAATGCCTTATCTGTTCATAAGCCTAACTCGATCTGGCGAGGTCGGCGTATGGGGGCGAACGTGGGGACGATATCCTCCTTGTTTAAACATTGGCATCCGGTAGCTGAGATAAGACTCCAAGCCTCAAATCGAAGATGCACGTGGGCAGCATCGTGGTTTTTAATAATATGGGATAGGAGTTGAAATTAACTCGTTCTATCACACCCCTCCATTCCAGGGGAAGTTGTCACTTCGAAAAAAAAAGAGAGAAGGGACAACGATAGAGCTCCGTTGTGGGGAACTCGTTTTCTTGTACCAACCGTACCTTCCTGCACCTAACTAGTATTACCTCAATACATATGATTATTTTGATCTTTAGATTACAGGGGAAAATAACCTTTAATTCAACTTAATCAAAGAAAAAAAAAAGGGCATGGAACAATGAAATGATATAAACTTAGTACATACGGGACAAAATAATTTATACGTAAATTAATAAGAACAAATATATATACATACAAAAATTAGACATTGAGCGTTACAAAATTCAGACATATACATTAATTAATTATATTACAAAAGAATCTTAAATTAAGTCGTACAAGACGGTATATACCTACATGGAGATACTAATCCTATGAGTACAATTACTCTACGCTATTCGGTAACGCATTTCTACTGAAGGCGTCAGCGACCTGGTTATCGGAACCTTTTATCTAATTTATTTTAAACTGATACTCTTGCAAGAGTAAACTCCAGCGCATGTTCGGCCGTTTGAGTGTCTCAAATTCCTAATATAGGCTAACGGACGGTGGTCGGTTCCTATTTGAAATTCTTTACATATCAAGTAAGCTTGAATTTGTCTATGACCCAGATAATTGATAGAGCTATCTTTTCTCTAGTGGCATATCTCTTTCCGCGTGGTAATAATTGACGACTAGCATATGCAACTGGATGACTCGTTCTGTCATCCACGTATTGAAGGAGTACACCTCCAATGCCCTCGTTGATCACGTCGGTCTTTACCCCAAAAGATTTTTCCGGGTTGGGCAACTTTAAAATGGGGGCAGAAATGAACTTACTTTTGAGCTGATTAAAATGGGAAACAGCGACATCATTCCAACGTAAACGATCGGGGAAATTCTTTTCCTGAAGGGGGCATAGGGGGGTCAAAATTGCAGCGAAATTCGGAACAAATCGCTGATAGGGAGAAGCTGATCCTAGGAACGATCTTAATGGCTTCTTTGTAATCGGGAGGGGCATGTGGGCGATTGCCTTAATCTTGTTCTCTTGGGGACCTAACTGGCTTGGTCCTATTTTGAAACCCGAATATTTAATGGGTTCGTGAGCAAAATGGCATTTGCGGGGGCCAATGTTGAGGCCATTTTCGCGCAGTCGCTCGAAAAGAGCTAATAGGGTGGGTAAATGGTGATTCCATTTAATTAGTTCTTGTAGCTGACTCTTCTGACGTGGTGTCAGCTGCGCGTCACTATCCAGGTCAGAGGGTTCCAAAGACTCGCCTGGTAGGGAAGGAGGAGGGTAATCGGCATCAGGTTGGATGCACACTGTCTGGGTTACATTAAGGGACTCCGCGGGGCAATCCTCTTCAAGCGCCGATGCTTCGTCCAGGTCTACGAAGGTATCTCCATGGGCGCGTTGGGGGTTCTTTTTTTCTTGGGGTCCAGGGACAGTCTCCGTGTCCTTGTCTGGGGCCTTATCACCTAAGGGTTTTAGTGATTCACACTCCTCTTTTGCCGTCCTAAAGTCCTGGTAAGGGGTCTCCGAAAAATCGGACGGTATCGGGGTTCTGATGGGGACGGGCTCCTGGGCTTCTTTCTTATCTCGGCCTTGAGGAAGGGCGGCCTGAAACACAGGGTCGAAACTTACTTGGGGGCTCTGTCCTATGAGTACGGAACAGAATTTTATGGGTGCTACAATGACTTCAGCCCAGCCATTATAATATTGACACTGCAGGTAACATCTAGCGACGGGGAATCTGTTCGCCCGCCCAAGTTGGTCATGTACCACCACAACTTTTTCGTGGTTAGGGTCCACTGGGGAAGGAGTTCGTCGGCAGAAGATGAAACACGTACATCCTGTGTCCCTGACGAGAGTCGATACCCGGCAGCCATTCACGCTGCCCTCCTCAAATTTCAAAGTTCCTGGTGAACTTTTATCAAAAATAAAATTTACCTGGTGGCCTGACGGAGGGGGAGAAGTTGCTGCTTGGGTCTGCACCTCCGGGGGAGCTGGGGTTGCATAAATCTGGTGAACTTGGTGGGCTGGTCCGCTTTTAAGCCTAGAATTTTGGGGGCAATTCCAGCTCATGTGGTTTTCTACACCACAGGTGAAGCATATTATTGGTCGCTTCGGGAAGAGAGGTGGAGAAGAAATCTGAACGGGAGGTTTGGAGTCCCGTTGTTGATTTTGGGGAATGAAGTTTTGGGGTCTTACGGGGCCCGGAAACTTTGTCAGCTTTCCCGGGAAGGGGCGCGAATCCTTCCTTCTTTCCTGGTTTGGGGGTTGGTGAGAAGTTCGATTCTCCTTTGGATATAAATTATGGCTTGCGGCATAGACATCCGCTTCTTAGGTACATTCTTTAAAGGTCTGGCACCGACGGTCCTTGACAAACGCGCGGATCTCCGTCGGGAGAGACGCCAAAAATTGATCTCGCAACACGAAGTCCGTTAAGGACTCGTAGTCCGGATCAACCTTTGAGGATTCTAACCAAAATTTAAAATTCCTCTGAAGAATGTATCCGAATTGACGGAACGTCTGTCCGGGTTTAATACGACCTCCTCGAAATTCTTGGCGGTAGAAATCGGGAGTCATATTATGAGCGGCCAATAACTCAGCTTTTAAGGTGCTGTAGTTAATTGTACACTCAGATGGTAAAGATATAAAAATTTCGCGCAATTTGCAATTTAACAGGGGAAGTAATCTGGCTACACCTTCAGCCTCCAGATCCATGTTATTGATTTCGAGGATCTTTTCGAAGTGGGCTAAAAATGCTCCGAAATCCTCTCCATCCTTGAAATTGGGGAGCTTTAGTGGGAGATTGGGGGGGGGAGGCTTCGGAACGGGAACTGGCGGAATGTATCCACGCTTCAACACGAGCTAATTCAATCTGAAGCTCAGCTTGTCTTATCCGTTCCCCTCTTTCTCTTTCTTCTCGTTGTATTTCTCTTTCTTCCTTTTTTCTTTCTCTTTCTTCCTCTTTTCTTTGTTTTTCTCTTTCTTCCTCTTTTCTTTGCTCCTCTTGAATGTACTCAATTAGTTCTTTTCCGGAGAGTCCCAAGGATTCTCCTTGCGCTTTAAAGATTTCAAACTGAGTCATCTTTGCACTTGGGGGCGCACTAGTCAACCAACTAAAATTCCTCGCAACAAGAATTATGCCTCTATAGAATTAGCCTACCTAAATATGGGCAATGACCTATTCGTACTTGGTTTCTCAATCTAAATAACCACTGACTAAAATCACAAAAACAACACAAACAAATTATCATAACAGTTCCTTGAGCTACTCCAGCTTCTTAAGTTTAAAAAAAAGGGGGATAGCAATCGTTAAAACAAAAGGGAACTACTATATTCTATTATTATAACGAATAACACTATACTTTACTCGACTGAGACCAGTGTTTGCAAAGATATAGCGTTAAACCCCACACCTGACACCAAATTTAAATAGTATATATATATATGTCGTAGAATGACTCCCGACGATACCATATATTACACTATTCGTTGAGGGAACTTCCTTAATTATCTTTAGAGTGCGTTTACTGTCTGGCGGCCGATATTATGTATCTTCGATATGCTTAAGAAGTGGAACTGAGCTCAAGGTTCTTAATATTGCTATCATTAATAAAATAGAGTTTTATTAATAATAACTATAAACAATACACAAAAACGGAAAATATTAACATAAACAGAATGGAAAGGGTCGTGGAGACTCGGGCTAATCCAAGGATTTAAGGGATTAAAAGAGGTAAAACAAATATAGAGTTAAAGAGATGGGATGGTTCGATAAACAATTTAAAGAACAGGATAGAATTGACAAAAAGGGATCAATACTCAAAAGGTGACGTTTGGCTTACGTAACTTTTCATTAGGGTGCAGTGGAAGGTACTTGAAGGAATATTCGGTCCGCTGGCGAGTTCCAGCCGAAGGGGGGGGATAAAAGGATCCTGACGAGGCGTCTTGGGAAGGAGAACCGTTTCTCGACGAACGGCTTGAAGAACAATGGCTGTTCTAGGTTGTTCTCTTCTAAACAAAGGGGGGGATGAGAACCGTCTCTTGTCTACGGGCTCAAGAAAAATGGCTGTTCTAATGTTGTTCTCCTTTGAACAACAGGGGAGGTGAGAACCGTTTCTTGGCGAAGGGCTCAAAACGAACAATGGCTGTTCTAATGCTGTTCTCCTTGAACAACAGGGGGGGATGAGAACCGTTTCTTAGCGAAGGGCTCAAAACGAACAATGGCTGTTCTAATGCTGTTCTCCTTGAACAACAGGGGGGGGGGATGAGAACCGTTTCTTGGCGAAGGGCTCAAAACGAACAATGGCTGTTCTAATGCTGTTCTCCTTGAACAACAGGGGGGGATGAGAACCGTTTCTTGGCGAAGGGCTCAAAACGAACAATGGCTGTTCTAATGCTGTTCTGCTTGAACAACAGGGGGGGGGGATGAGAACCGTTTCTTGGCGAAGGGCTCAAAACGAACAATGGCTGTTCTAATGCTGTTCTCCTTGAACAACAGGGGGGGGGGATGAGAACCGTTTCTTGGCGAAGGGCTCAAAACGAACAATGGCTGTTCTAATGCTGTTCTCCTTGAACAACAGGGGGGGAAGGCCTTGGAGACTGGGCGTCGGAAGGCTCGAACCTTTGGCACTCAAGGAATATTGTCCTCCTTCTGGACAAGTGATGGTGAATCTCGAGGTCGAGGTCCCTTGGCGCACAAAGGGAGAGAGGGTCGTGGTGATGTTTCGCGACGAAAATCTGGATCTCCAATCTGATCTTAGTGGTAAATTTTCCATATAAATAGCCAGGACATCTCCTTGGCGTGGGGGAAAATGGAGTGAAAGCTTGGAGGGAACGCACAGCCGGGCCGGGGAACAATGCCTTATCTGTTCATAAGCCTAACTCGATCTGGCGAGGTCGGCGTATGGGGGCGAACGGGAGGACGATAACCTCCTTGTTTAAACATTGGCATCCGGTAGCTGAGATAAGACTCCAAGCCTCGAATCGAAGATGCACGTGGGCAGCATCGTGGTTTTTAATAATATGGGATAGGAGTTGAAATTAACTCGTTCTATCACACACATTATTTGTATATATATATATATATATATATATATATATATATATATATATATATATATATATATATATATATATATATAAATAAATAAATATATATATATATATATATATATATATATATATATATATATATATATATATATATATATATATATTCTTGTTTAGCGTTCATTAAAAATTTATTTTCATATTGTTGTGTATCTAACTTCCTTTGGTCGCTTGCTGGCAAAGTTAATTCTTATCCCTCTGTAACCAACCTCTAAGCACTCTGAGTCAATAAACCCATTCAGGACACGGGCCGAACAAAGTATAAGGAGTAGTACGACGACCCCTTCGCATTCGTGATAATAGGATATATCTATATGTATATATATATATATATATATATTTATATATATATATATATATATATATATATATATATATATATATATATATATATATATATATATATATATATATATATATATATAAATATAAGAGTTGGAGAAAACTCCACCACCCTTCGACACTGAGAGTTGATCGAAATATTAAAAATGTTAAAAGTATTTACAAATATTAAATATAGCCAACTGTTAGACCTGGATGAAATGGCTAAAAGGCGCCAAAATTGTTTTAAAATATGTTATACGAAAGAAGTCTTTGATTGCTTCTATAAATCACAGTATCGCCCACATTTTCTGGTCCGTCGCACCCTCGGTCTTCTGAGACAAGAATAATTTAATAGTAACACATTAAATTGTTGTTGCTATGTTGCCTTCTTATTGTATAAGTTTGCACATATAATTTAGGCACTCGCGTCTACAATTAAATTAAGAAAAGCCGATCTTACACACAATCAGGAGGTAGTATTGTTATCACTGCAACCGCATTTTTCACCACCACAAACGCAAGTTCTAAAACGGCACCAAAAGTAATTTTACATTTATTTTTAAGTTTTAAGACCTCGGAAAATGTGCATTTCCTTCACATTGCCCGGCGAAGAAAGGCTAAGCACCTTTTCGAAAGGACTTTCTAACCTTATTACCTACGATAATAACCTTTTTGAAGGAAATCTCATTCTTACATCAGTTAGCATTTCTCAATTTCACGTTCAAATATTTTTAGCTAAAACAGGCCATATTAACCATATCATCCCCAAATATCCACGTAACATTATCCATAAAACCGAATCGAATATTCTTTAGACATTTCCATTTAATCTCCATTTGAGTGCTCCTTAAATTTCATGTTACATGTTGGAGTAATCTAGTAAAATAATCGTTCCCTCCCGTAAAAGAAAATGCTGGAAAGAAAATGTGGGAATTCTTTTAAACCTTTCTTCTTTTCCCAATAAAATCCGTTAATTTTCAGGGCGTTTATAATGATAGTTTCTTGCTTCGAGTGCCATAAAGAGAGGTGGGGGGGGTCAGGGAGTATTTTTTGTTATCTGCGTTCATAGAACTTAAAATACTCCTATCTCATTTGAGTTTCTCAGCTTCCAATCTATTTTACTCTCTTTATTCTGAGCACTTTCGTAATGAACCTCTTTTCAAAGATATATCTATGAAGTACTATTGATGTTCCTTTTATTCCTATCAAATAATGTTTGCCCTTAAAATTTCGAAATCATATCTGTAAATTAATAGGCTTAAGCATTTATCTTAAATCGTTGAATGCGATCAGTGAGAAATGAAAGGTGGTAAAATACTTCTTTGCCAAATGTTTGAAATCTCGTTTTCACTGTTTTAATAACATTAAAGTGCGATATTTTACAATACATTGGGTGTAAATTTTTCTAACCTATCTTTGCACCATATATGGCCCAATATTCCGCCAAGTGAAGGTTAATTAGAAATCGTTCATGAATTACGGCTACTCTCTGTTTGAGATCTCTGTTCAGATAGTGGCATTGTTCGCTAAGTTGATAATAAATTTCTATAGACAGAAGGTGGATTGTGAGGAGTCATCTGGAAGAGCACACAAAATTATAGCCAGATTAAGTAGAGATAAATCATCCCAGTGATGACTAATAGATATAAGCTATCTCTAAGCTGGCTTGTCAAAGATAATCCATCTCTAAGATGAGATACCAAAGATAAGCTTTAAATAGATTGACAAAGTAAAGCTATACTTGTGAATTAGAAAAAAAATTCCTTGCATGTAATTCCACTATGATTAAGTTTTTCTCTATTTCCCTAACCTAATATTTATCTATTTTGACATATCTTGACTCTAAAAGATCTGGCTATTCTAGGGAGCAACAAGACTAAATGCAATTTAATATGTAACTACTATATAAAAGACAATAATATTTTGTTAAATATACAATGATGAAGATTTATGCAGCTTGTGACAATCCTATTTTGAATGAATATAGCTAACATTACAAAAAAACAAACGATGGATTTAAGGACAAATAAGTGTCTGAATGGTTAATGAATTTACAGGTAATTAAATAAAGATATTTTTAGAATGTCTTACGATTTAGATGCGTTTATGATCTTCATATGTTCAATATAGGAAGATCATAGTATTTAAAATGTAAAAAATGGAGCTTGAAATTTAAATAAGCCATTATTTCTCTCCATAAATACCCGATATTCCTTGTTCTGTCACATATTTTTCCCCTATCCTGGTCAAAATACGAGAGAGATCTGTGTTATCTTCTACTTGTATAGCCCAAAACATTGATCTAGAGGAAAGAGTCTCGTCTATGTCGTTCGGTCTAACATCGTTCTCTAGACGCCCAAAAATGTGGAGCGGTTATTTATTTAAACACGATTCATATTAATATTTATTAACGAGGCCAGGTTGAAAGTCTTCTCGGTTGCCTCAAGTCAGGAAGCTTGCTGCTGCTCGCTTGGATGAAGAGATTCTTGGAGGTTGATGTGAAGGATGGCCTTTGCGATAGAGCGATGGTGGCAGCTAGAGCGTAGTGTGACTAACATTCATGTGCCTTTCATGTGTAGATTAAGTAGGCTTGAATAGCCTGAGATCCAGGTATTACCATTTTGGCTTTACCAGTGGTCGCTGACTGCAGCATATATCTTTAGTTTTACCTTTAAGACCAGTTTTATCAGTGAGATATATATAATTTTTAAATGGCCTGAGACAAGTAAATGCTGAATTTCTTTGCATTGCTTATAATTTGAATAATATAGAAATCTCTTACGCAAAAAATATAAACCCTAAGTTAAATAGTTTATTCATAAACGTGGTCCTCATAATTATTCGCTACGTTACATCAATGGGAACTACACTTCCACATCAAAAAGTATTAAGAGGAAAATATTGATAATCTTTTGTATTTTTAATAAATTAGGAACTAAAAAATCTCAGTTAATTGAGAGAGTACAAAGTTAAATAATTTTCCTGTCTTTCAAATTTCCATAAATAATTATGAACAAACCTTTTTTGGACACACACATCATAAACATAAATACAGAGACAAGTATTTTTAGTTTCCTAACGAAATTAAATCAGTATTAAAACTGTCCCCTTTTCTTCTACAATGATCCACGAACTCTACATTGGGATCGCTTTATGATTTACGAAGGGCCCTTCTGTGAGACATATGTAGGCGTTTAGTGGACTGTTTTCGTCCTTGAAAGAGTTGGCATTGTGGACCCAGCGGGCAGAGTGGGACTGTAAAGGGGAGACCTCCCTCCGTGCCCGTCATGAGAGAGGGAGGCGATGCTTGGGTATCATACGGCTGTTCCTTAGCTGGCGCTGGGAGTTAGTTATACGATCCATACAAACTCTTCAGATTTTCGAAGAGCAAAATATCTTATATTTTTTATTTCTTTGATCTTCCAACTTAGAGTTAACTCCTCTCTCAGGGTTTATAGAGTAAACATTAGTAAAACACATGTATCTGCTTGGCCAGTGCACAATGTATGCCAAAAATTATACGCTAGGCCGGAGGAGTAAGATCTAATAGAGCAAGAGAAAAATTAACCGATACATATATTGGGAAAACTAATAATAAAGTAAATGTATTATTGCATTTGGTGACAGTAAAACATTGCTGTTTTAGAACAATACCTTTTAATGACATCGAAAACAGAATAATAATAAATGTATTATTCCTAAAATACTAATATCATACCATTCTCTAAAGTATGAAAGTAAAATACTTTGCTCTAAAAGAAATTCAGATGCAATAAAGTACTCATGATACTTGAAAGATAATCAAAGACCATCTTAAATACGAATAGAGCGAATCAGATATCATCTTGAGCTTTAGATTTAATTATTTTAAGAAGTTTAAAATGTAGAGCAGAGGAGAATCGGGTTGTGTAAACTTAATTATGGAGGTCTACAGTAAATGTCTATTCAGTTTTGAAAGTTTTAAAGAATTTGGATGTGACGTAATAGAATAAAAGAGTGTAATGAGAGTAATTTGGTTGCAAAATGGATTTGGGGGTGGAAAGTAAAGCCAAGAATTTTCCATTTTCTTGGAAAAAAGTTGGGTACTTTCGTTAAATTACTCCTGTTGAAGGAAGTGTTGGTAGTGATTAAATAGGTGATTTCAGAGATTATTTGGATCAAATTGTAAAATGAAAGTTTACTCTTCAAGGCAAAAGTTGGGAAGTTCGTTTTCTGGTGAAAAGTTTCTTGAGGAATAGTTGCGAATAAGTGTGGAACTTTAATAAATGTAAACAAAAAGGAATCTACTAGAGCATGATCGATTGAGCGATCGTTGTCTATTATTAAGGGAGCCAATTAATAGCAGGGTAGGCAATAAAAACCCCACCACATAAAACCCACCTAAAAAAAACACTGGGTATTGGTTTTTTGGGGGGATTTATTGGATTTTAATGAATATTTTACTTTTAGTTCAAAATTAATTGATAGCTCAATGTTCTTAAGAATTTTTAATTGTATTCTAGATTCATTTGTCATTAACTATTCTTAGTTTCTTCAGATGTTTTTAATATTATTGATAGCTTCACAAATAGCTAATATTTTGTTATTTAAAATGTTATTTGAAAGTGGTCATAGAAAAGACATTTGCTGGCAGAAAGTCAGAAATATAAAAAATGATAAAACAAGAGTATCATGCACTTTTGTTTTACTAGAAAAGATTAGTAAAAACAAATCGAAGTAATCAAGAAACACATGGCAAAATGTAAAATTAAGTAACAAGAAGAAACAGCTAATCCAAGTAAAAAAAGACTGCTGGGTATGTTTTTTTTAAATTACATATTCTTATAATTGATAAAACAGAAATGCAAAAAATAGGTTTAATAAGTTTTCTTTTCATTAGTTTCAAGAAGTATTATCCTTTGCTGTTATACAGCATTAACTTATTAAATCTAATTTGTTCTAGAACCTGATTTAGCATAATTTAAATTCTCAATTCCTACTCAAATGCCATTGAATTTTCACTAATTTTTGTGCTTTTTCAGCACTTAACCTGTTCCTAACATCATTCCAAACCAGACGAAAAATTGAGAAAATGCGCTCTATAGAGCCTGAGCTTGCTGGACAAGAAGAAGGTCTGAAGAGAATTTGCAGAATCCTCCACGAACTTTCTGGCTTGTTTCTTGAACTTGCTTTACTGCCTTAAGCCAATTAATATCAAATATTTATGAGGTGTTACTTTAAGGGGAAAAAGGATCACTCTCGCCACAAGCCTTGCTCCTCCAGGTTAAAGATCATCAGTTTTTGGATGAGGGATGTAGACTATTATACACAGATACCTCCAAGACCAACAAAGGAGTCGGTTTTGGAGTTATATTTTCCTCATCCAGAAAAGTAGGCACTCTTCCTAGAGCTGCCTCTATGTTCACGGCAGAACTTCCTTTAATCTTGATTGCGCTCAAATTTATTTTCCTAAAAACTGATGTGTCTTATGTAATTTATTCAGACTTTCTAAGTACCCTTCAGGCGGTAGATTGTTTTAATCCCGACCACCCGTTGGTTCTATAAATTTTAGTGTGGATCCATCACAGTACGACCGAGGTCGCACGGTACAATTAGACTGGGTCGCGACCCACATGGGGTTTCCTAGCAATGAGCTAACCGATGCTCTCCCTAAGACATCTGTATCAAGACCGGCAACAAGCCGCTTCACAATACCAGCATATTATCTCAGGCCTGCCATCTGCCATACCATACTTCAGGCATGGAAAGAATAGCGGACCTCGTTAGATGGAAACAGAATAGGATCAATTTACGAATGCCTAGAAAGATAGGAGTATAGTAGTCTGCCAAGCTGCATGCAGGTGGCAGTTACACGTCTTCGGGTTTGTCAAGTCAAAATTATTAATAAACACCTATTGGAGAGGTGTCCACCTCTTTATTGTAATGATTGTTTAGTGCCTTTCACGCTGTTCTACATGATCGTGCAGTGTCCCACTCTGGGAGATCTCCGCAACGCTCCTTTTGTGAGGCCCCGGGAAGCAGATGATGCCTACTCCCCACTCTCTATGCTTGCTTGGCTAGGCTAGTAGAGTGGATCAGGATTTGATCATATTTTTGAAAGAGGCTTGCCTCCTCAAAAATATATAATATAATAGAAAAATACTTTATTTCAAACATATATTCTATTTTAAAAACAACATGAATCATTTAAAATAAATTTTAATATATATTCAATATATTTTATGCTTCATCAGGGACAATTCATCTATTTAATCTCATTCACCCACACATCCCCACTGTCTCTCATACATTCCTTCATCCATTCACAATCATTCATCCATAGCTTTGCACTACATCTGTAAATACTAATTGTTTTAAATTTACAATTTATTTTTTAAAAGAATTTTTTAACAATAATTATTGAACCATAATTTCAATTTTTCGACCATTTTAGAGTTTTGACCATCTGTCATCTATTCTTCACTAATTTACCGTTCTTAATAAATGCACAAACTAGCTAAAAAGGTTTATGTGCTGGCAATAAACTAGTACTTGCGCCACTCAAAACCAATCAAATTATGAAGGGTTCCACATCACTTGTAGTAGAGTGCTGCGTCACACTTACACGCGACACATTAAGTGTCCAATGGCACTAATCGAGGCCATCCCAGTAGGGTCAGACGCTTGTATCAGAAGTTTCTTGCTTGAGAAACAGGTCACCCTCGGCTCTTTTTCTGTCAAAGTAGGTAATCTTCTCCCTTGAATGCGAAATGCTATAATCTGTGGAGCGAATAACTAGAAAGCGTTTGAGGCCAGTGTGCTAAAAAATGCCAGATTATCTCGAAATGAGGGGCTCCAACCTAATAGATGCTTTAGCGCACTTACGATTTTGGTCTTTCTTTAGACCTCCTCAGAACCGGACTTGCTGGTCTTGACTAGGCCACTTGCCGAAACAGCATCGAACCTGGTCTGTCTGTCCTCGAAGAAATCTCAGGGTGATAAAGAGCCATAGCTTTGAAATTTTTACTCTTCCTCTTGCCTTTGAAGAGGCAGGCGGGTATTGTACTTTTTGTCTCCAGTCTCGGAAGGAGATCCAAGGCTTAATGGACCAGCCTATGCATGATTCTTCTCCTAAGTGAGGAATAACTTTTCTTTCAAGGGGCACCATTTGGGGAAAGCAGTTCTTCCTTTCTTTCTCAGTACTCGGTGTCTAGAGCGGCCTAAGGAGGAGATTGCACAGAAGCGGACTCACTTTAGTTTCTGACACTTGGCCAAGGTTCTTCCCCATGAAAGATCCTGCCATCTTGAGCGAGGCCACCCCCAGGACAACCTTCAACATATTGGGGTCTTCACCTGGCCATCCCCCCAAGGTGTTATGTATCTCGCCTTGGGACTAAAAGGGACTCTGGCTCGTCTTGATCGTTAAAAAGGCCTGCATGCTACCCTGTGTTGGGAAGTGAAGGAGAGCGGGAATATCGGCTCCTATAAATGCAACGAACCTCCGATCGAGACGGGGCTTGGCAATGTTCAGGGAACTACAGCGCTTCTTAACAATCTAAGAAATTTGAGATTGTTAACTTCCCCACATCGGGACGACCAAAAACCGAAGTGGCACCTTCTCTGCCTCACCATTTTCTTGTTAGTTCACTGAGAATTAATATGATTCCACCGTACGTGGAGAGTAGCTTAGAGGCAACTCACCGAAAGGAAGTAAAGGGGAAACCACCGAACTGTCACGATTCATGCGTTGAAGTGCCCATTCTGCTAAAAGAATCTTCGAATTACTCCTGAAGAAGTATAGGTGGGCACGCCATTAACTAAAGTCGCTCGCTGGCAAATCTGTACAAGGGTATAGTGGTAAAGCTCCCGAACCTGAATCTATAAGGGAGAGAAAAACACCACATCTACTGGGAGAGACATTGAGACCCTGAGACAGCGCAGGGGTGGCCACTTCCTTATAGGAGTCGGAGCTACCCGAGGGCACTTGCAAAGGTCATATAGGTGAAGCTTCTCTATCCTTCTATGGTAACATGACTGGAGCCCTTCCACCAAATTTAATAGGAAATAAAGGGTGACATATCACCTCATAACAGAAAAAGTCTAAATTCAGTTTTCCTACCCGCGACAGCCCTACACTGGCTCTATCAAGGGATCGCTCGATTGAGTATCTCTTCCGTGCCCCAGCATAAAATGACCAGGGCGCACGCAGCAGCTTCCTCTAGACACTAGTGGACGCTTCTTTTCTGCCGGGTACAATGTAGGTACCCTCCTGAGGCTCACTGGGAAGAGGAGGTCGTATTTCTCTGGCTGTTTTCAGTTGTAGCCGGAAGTATCGCCCTGAGATACACCATTGACCTTAGGATACCACAGAATATGAATTCTGCATGGGTGAGAAGAGTTCTTCTCAGTACCAAGTGTATTTAGACAAAAGGCTGAGAGGATAAGCGTAGAGTAAAACAAAAAAAAATAGCGCTGAGAGGGAGAAAGGGGAAACCGCACCAGCAACTTTCCCAGATACCATTAGAGTTTAAGTCAACCTAGTGGCAGGGCTTTCCTATTTTGCATTCAGACCAAGAGGACGTGCAGCTGCTCCAGATACGAATTGTAACAGGCTACAAAGGGTACCCACCATTTTGGGGAAAATGCTACTAAAGTAAGAAAAAAAATAGGATTTTAGCAAGCATATCGAGAGACTTGCAATTGTAGATAGGAACAGAAATTAAAGAGTTAAAATAAAGATGTTGAGTAACGTATTCAGCGTTTTAATGTCAGCAGGATATCGGAAAACCTGAATCTAAATTTGTGACGCAATTATTTATTTTGGCAAGGCGTAAAATAAAAGTAAATCATCCTTTGTGTCACTGGTGGGTAAATAAATATTACCTAGTTTGTACTGTTTGAAAAACTTATCTATTGTTGATACATTTAAGTAAATATTTGTTAACGCCCTGCGGGAATTACGTAAAGTATGGAGAAATCGAGAGAGAATTGGATAGTATTTACAGCATATAATATATCAGGTTGTCCTGAATTAATGGGTCTGAGCCCCAAAACAACATTAATTCAACTTAATAGTCTCTATCATTATTGCCAATGTGATAGAACGTTCTGAGGCCGCATTGCTTTAGCCCCTATTACATGTTGAAACACATGCTTCCCCACGTGTATCCTTCGAGAGGAAGTAGAAGGCGCGTTATTGCCCATCATAGCCAATGTTTAATCAAGGAGGTTCACTCCCCAGTTCGCCTCCATGAGTCTATCTCGCCAGATTGAATTAGGTTTATAGGCAGATAAGATATTTTCCCAGGCGCCACCGGGACATTTCATCGAACTCCCCAACCCCAGTGTTCCCTACGTCAAGGGACTGGCTCCGGCTATTTATACCATAGCATTTTACATTTGAGGCAGATCCAGATTATCTTCGCGAGGCATCAAGCCGATCCGATCTCCCGTGTGCACCTAGGAACTAAACCCCTTATTGTCCAGAAGAAGACAATATCTCTTGAGTGCCAAGGTTCGTACTCTTCGAGACGCCAAGTAAAAAAGGCCCCCCTGTTGTTCAGAAAGAGAAAAACATTAGAACAGCCATTGTTCTTTGAGGCCGTTTGACAAGAAACGGTTCTCACTCCCTCCCCTGTTGTTCAGAAAGAGAACAACATTAGAACAGCCATTGTTCTTTAAGCCCGTTCGTAAAGAAACGGTTCTCGTTTCCAAGACATCACGTCAGGGTAATTTAATTCCCCCTTTTTATTAACATTCTTCAAGAGAACGCTTGGTTAGAACAATAACCTCCATCGTTCATCTAGAACATCTCTGATATCCTGTCACAAGGATTGCTCGTACTTCAGAGCCCCACTTTGCTGTCACTCCTTGAAGACAGTCCTTTCCCCTCGTTAAGGACAACCCCCCGAAGAACCTCTTCTCCTGGAAATCGCCAGCTACGCCGAAGATTCCTTCCCATCGCCTTCCTCTGCACGACAACCTTGTAATTACGTAAGTTAAGCATTACCTTTAATCATTTAACCATTTGTCAACGCAACTCTGTGCTTTAAACGGTTTAGTGAACCATTTTCCCTTTTTGTTTGTTTGCCGTTTTAAATCTCTCCAAATCTTAATCCTCAGATTAGTTAGATATTCACATGACCTTTTTCATTTCATGCGTTTCTCCCATTTTTAATCCTTGTTCATGTAAACATTTTCCGTGTGTTGTTTGATAGTTTAATTAATAAAACTCTATTTTATTAATGGTAGCCATATTATTTATCCTTGTGTTCGTTCCACTTCTTAAGTATATTAAGGATAAATAAGCCTCTCGAGGCCCCCCTCTCTTTTTAAACTAACCTCGGTCATCAGATTATCACGCACTGAAAATATAGAATAATCCCCTCAACGAATAGTTATATATAGTATATCATCGGGAGCTTATTCCACAACAGCCCATGTTGTCCCATCTTCTAGCGGGTTAGAAGATGCCTATTTTTAAAAAAATTTCAATTATAATAGAATATTTAATTTTATACCCTATTCTACCCACTTAAAATTAAATTAAACTCTGCCATATACGCAAAGTAATGGCTTTAATAGTAATCAGATAATACAAATTCGGGTAAATAGGAAGTAGAAGGAAGAAATTCTCTTGCCAACGAATCCGTTTGGGCGAATGATGAACGACGTTTTATCCAAGGGCTTTTAATCAAAGTAGTGGTCAAACTTATGTTGTAGTTGTTTAACTTATGTGTACAATCACTGTTTCCTCAAGATCAATAACCCCTTTTACATCGTACCAAATTAAAGGTATAGATTATGCCTTTAGAAAGCACGTCTTAGAGTAGGCGTGGGCTTTTTTCCTGCCAATAAGCGGCTCTTTATTTCGCATAATTGCTCAATAACATTGCAAGGTATTAGTGATGAAAAAATATTTACAGGTGTCCTTCAGACAGTCTATGGGACAAACAAATACATCTTTTTCTAGGTTAAAATACGCCTGGGAAAAAAGGCATAAGGATTAATACAGCTTAAAATTGTTATGCATTCTTAGTTATCTTTTAACCCTTAGGCAGAAAATTTTGACCACCTAAAGTATTCTAAAAAGCATCATTTTAATTTAGTTAAACACATCAATTGCTGAGAAAACTTCCAGGATGTTTTTTACATAATAAGATGACTGTAAGGAGGAACGTAAAATTTTTTCGTACTTGTGTGATTGAATAATCGGCTGTTCTATGGTTTTCCTTAAATATATTATTAAACAGGAAGGATCTTGATAAAATATTAACATATTGGTAAATTTAGCATTTTCCACTCGTGAATAGGAAGAATATAATAAATTTTAAAATAACGGTTATTGAATCAACTCCTTAAAGGAGTTGATTCAATATAACATAATAAATAGAATTGAAGGGAATTTTTCATTTTACACAATATTTATAAAAATCGAATCAAAACTAAACTTACGAAGTCTCTCTCCAACATTTAATTTTAACGACGAGAGATTCTATATCTTGTTGCACCGTAAGGATCAATTTTGTAAATTTAACCTCCACGAATGTCTAAATAGAGGCATATATAACGTATCTCTTGACCTTTCAACACTTGGTTTCAACGAAGGAAAAAAATTAAGACAACTAATCGCGTAAATGTAATTAGAGTTCTTTCGTTCCAAGATCACGTCATATGTCAATAGATTTGTAAATGAAAGTTAAGCTTCTTTATTCTAAGTGCCTATCAGCCAATTACCTCCAAGGGCACCAGTAACCGTAATTATTTTAGAGCCTAATGCTAGGTTAGATTTAAACAAACAAATGCATGACCAAATGAAAAATAAGAAACAAAAATATAATAAAAAGTTAAGGAAAAATGATAATGAGTAAGCACACGTCTGGTTAGCGGAGATGCCAGCCTCCCCACGGCGCGAAAGCATGTGACCGATACAAAAAATGGTGAAATAATATGGAGGAGGCCAGCCTACCCCAAGAAGTGAAATAATCCACAAGGTTGTGTGTACGAATCCTTCCCAATTAAAGGCAAAAGTAGTAGCGACCCCGTTATTCCCGGTACCGGAATCGGTAACATGCGCGAAGATCACCAGGATTGGGATATTCAAAGAGAATGTGCCGAACAGTCTGGGAGACAAGGCAGTCTAATAAATCAAGTGCAGGGGAGCGCTCCATTAAATGGAAGTGTGTTCTGCTAGTGTGTTTAATTCAAAGACCTATTAGAGCAACATAAAGCCATCGCAGTATTTGGGGGTGAAAAGTTAAACACCAAATTTTCTACTTCTGACGGGTTGAAAAGCTAAAGAGAAGACAAATGGTGAGTGTTGTACTGCCACACTCTCAGCCGGTTTTGTCAAATATTATTGTTAGAGGATTTTCTTCTTTACCCATTTACTTTCTCTTGAATATTATGATTATCATTCTTATTTTTATTGTTTGATTAACTCAGTTAAATCTTGTTTGTCTTCAAAAGGCTTTTTTCGGATCTTTACTCATTAGTTTGGGTAAATATTGTAGTGTAGTATATATTATTCTCACCATTTAATTTTTATTTCAATTATTCATTCTTATTCAGCTTGAGTATCGATTTTGTTTTAATCTCTTATTATTTCAAACATTTTCGTCACTATTAGCAGCAAATTAGAAAAGGTGTGATGTTTTTATGCATAACTTAAAACAATTAAAACAACTAATATAAATTCCCACCTTCTAACAAATCTCCTAAATCTATCATTACCTCACACAGGATAGGATTAATGAGTTAAACCGCCACGGGCACAAGTCTCCAGTACTTAATCTACTGTGATCTTCTCTGTTTTGTCGGACAACGCCCTTTTTAAATGAATTTTATAATACTCAGATGATAATTACATTTCATTTCCCTAACTATTTAGTTCAATTAACAAGCATTTTTAATACGTATACCTAATTAATTGGGGGTTTCCTTTGACACAGACCGTCGCGTATTCAAACGCATATTTCAAAGTCCAAGCAAATGACTCAAAATTGTGTATTTGCAACATATATTTGGATGTTAAGAATAAGATTTGCACTTAGGGTTAATATAGGCACGAAGAAATGAGTAAAAATCATTTATTTATGTCCTCTTCTCCTATATGATAGAAGTGCCATTAGGTGAAGCTTTCCTTTTAAACAAAGATAAAGAAACAGTATCACTGCGTCTAGCATAAGGTGATTAAAATAATAGCATTAGTTGAGATTCCCACGCCAACGGTATATGTAAAACACAGTTCGGCAAATGAACGAAAGTTCAATTGTTCTTTTGAGTCAGTGGTCCTAAGGAGGCCTGTAACCAACTACCCAAAGACATAAAAGCCTTTAGAAAAGCCAAGCTCATACTTTCTATATTTACATCAAAGAGAACGACAATAATAGAGGTTCTATGATGAAAATTTTCAAAATGGTTAATGGGTGAGGATATAGGAAATTGAAATGTCTGGTTTCTTCTCAGCCATGAAGAATGGACTGTCCATGAGAGAAACTCGTTAGGCGGGATCATAGCCTATTTAAGCATTTTTAAGTTGGAATCAAAAAGGTCTCCGAATTTAGAGCATATATTAAAAAGGCGACAACTTATGACTATGAGAATATTTAATCACAAACATAACCTACATTGCTTTTTAGAACCTTATTACATCTGCATATTTACAAGCTGAAAATTTATTAACCTCTTGATGCAAATATAAATCCAACTCATTTTCAACCTCTTCCAAAGATGTCAACCTAAGATTCTCTAAATGATTCTGTAATATCCAAACCAAATGATAATTAGAAGGAACAAGATCAGAAGAATACGGAGGATGAAGCAATATTTCCCACCAGGGCTCCTCCAAGAGTGGTGATTGGATCTATGTGACGACGAGCATTATCGTGATAGAGGATGAGACACATTCTGTTCACTAAGGAGGGTGGCCTTTCACCAAAAGCTGCTCTAAACCATGAAGATGATTGCGGCAGAGATTAACATTAATTGGTTGATCGATGTATAACACTTGTTAATAGACAATTCCATTAATATCTCAAAGTACGCTCAACATAACCTTTTAACGATGAAGTCTTCTTTTCAGGTGTTTAGAAATTCTGCCTGAAAATGGTACCTGAAGTTGTCTTGAAAGCGATGAATCACAATAAGCAACACGCTGTTACAGATTCGGCGTGGGGAGTTAATGCGCAACCCATTTTCCAATCACTGGAATATTTCCATTCCTTTTCACTTGGTTTAAGAGAGTTGAGTGGGTTATATTAAATATTGCTCAAGTTTCGTAGCAGTTTTAGAAGAATTTGTATGACAACAGCTGGCAACTCTTCGGAATCTTGTTCTTTTAAACGACTTTCATGAACTGCATCATCTCCATGAGTGCTCATGACGATGTATTTGAATTGACACCGATATAATGCTCATAAATAAAAGATCTATGAAGTTCTATTGCCTATTTACTTGCATTGACACCTTTATGAACATCACAGAGTAAAACATGTCTAACCTGCTCTTTATCCTTAGCTGGGACGAATATAGGGGTGAATACCGAAAAAGATTATGAACAATATTTTTATAATCTTATATTAAATGGCATAACGGTCCAACGATTAACGTCCACCAATGGAAATATCTTGTATGAGATTACAGTTCTCTTTCTGATGCCCATGCCAATGACATCTATGAAAGAGAAACACGGTTCCTCCTCCTGATGGTGAAAACCTGTCAGGGAAAAATAATCTCCCACCAACAGAAAAACTTCGCTCACCACCGTTTCTTGCATGGAAAATTGGGACTCCTCTAACATATTCTTCAAACATAAGCCAACGTATAGCCTTATAAGAAAAAGCGTTTGATTTCTTCCTATCGATAATCGCAATTGGATTTTCTGGGAGAAGATATCATTCTACACCTTGTAATATAAGGAGGCTATTATGATGGAAGGGTGATTAGGATCAATGTTAAATATCCTGATGAATGAACACCTAAACTTCTCAAAGCGCAATCACAGGATAGAAAAATCTTAAATGCAATACTTAATACACGTTGTACGAATATTGTATTCTCCATCTTGGAAATTCGGGTAAAAATTACTGTCAAAATGTACATTTTCCTGATTGCTCTTTTCTCATAGTTAAATTTTTTTTCTGGAAACGGACCAATATAATTCATCGTTTCCTTTGACATAAAATCGTAAGGAAAATAACCTTTTCCATTTCGGGGATACCCATTGTTTTGGGCAGTTTTTTAAAGGATAATGGCATGAATAGGAATATATCCTAAGAGATTATGTCCTGAAAGAGCTTTTCCCTTAAAGATTTTTCGTCCCCGCTTCCTTTAGATTCAAAGTAAAGAGATTAGGATTTAAATATTGAAGCAGCTCGTGATAGATGAATTGGACATCGAAGTTGGCATTGTTATGTGCCATCACATATGTTTTCACATATCTTCTCGATCTTCTTATTCGTATTAACTCCTCTATAAATGGTTTACAAGGGGAGTTTTTACCATCTTTTTCAAAAATCTTTGTTCGTGAACCACAGTTCTTACATTTATCATAAGATTCATTCTGATTATCAAAACAGAGTTCACTGAGGCTTCGAATTACCGACAACCAGAAATCTCCCGACTGCTGTTCAATCCACTCCTGGACGGTGAGCTTGACATCTTCATCGTCCCCAAACCAGCGTCCACGCAGTGCAGCCTTAAGCTGCTGGAATTAAAAGTAGTCGCTAGGGGCCAGATCTGGACTGTAGGGGGATGGTTGAGCTCATCGAATCCGCACTAGCGCAGGGCAGCTTGTGAAACTCTGGCCTTGTGGACTTTCACGACGTTGAAGTCGATAATGGGGCGAGAGGTTTCTAGTGACCCAACGGGCAGAGACCTTGGTCATGGCCAAATTGTCGTGGATGATGTTGAAAACACTTTCATGTGATATTCTAAGTTCTCACTGGATTTCTTCGATCTTCATCCGTCGATTTTCGAGGATTATCCTCTCCACATGGGCCACATTGTATTCGTTGGTCACGTCTGACGTTCGTCCTGGACGGAGGTCATCTTCAAGGGACTCTCGACCATGGCAGAACTCCCTATTCCAGCGAGCAATGGTTGCATAGGAAGGGGCGGTATCAGTGTACACTGCAACCATGCATTCATGGATCTCGTTGGCATTTTGGCCTTTCTTTGTCAAAAATTGGATCACTGCGCGTTGCTCAACCTTCTCCATTGTTGAAAGAAATTGTGACTGATGATCTGCGATCAGCTACTGCTTCTTAAATAGACGAGGCAGGAGCGTGAGTTGCAGGTCCTGACTTGTCATAACTTGTCCTAACATCCCCACAAACAGCCATCCCCCTTCATCTGTTTTGCCCTACCGATTCGCAAAACCTATTGACCGCCCCTCGTATGTATCACTAATGCTTCGTATTAGATAGTAGGTCTCATCCTCTAGACCAATGAATATGAGTGGGGCTGATTTCTCAGGATATGTTGGTCGATGCAGTAATTTGAACTTGCGTTCATCCCCTGTAGCCGTAAATACGAGGATCCTGCATCTAAGCTCGCGTTCTATTAAGGAGAAAAGATCTACAGTGAAGGCATCTGCGTATATGAGATTGCATTTCTTGCCAACCTTGAACTTCAAAATGTTTTTTGAAAGAACATTCTCCTTCATTTAAGCGAGGACTGCGGCGACAAAGTAGCATCCTGTAGAATTTCCATCTCTTCTATATATTTTATATCGATCAAATCAAACATTCGCTGAAATTATAACATGGCCTACAGAAATCCTATAAATACGAACGACGATATTGGAAGTTCCAAACTCGATTGTGTCCGCAGACTGGAATGCAGTCTCGAATCATCCCATGATATAATCGAATAGTGTTGATTCACGCATTTTAACGAATGGAATGTGTAAATAGATCGTATCACCGGTTGCATCCACAATTTCAAAACTTATATTTACATGATAATCACCCTCCTGAAACCATTGCAGATTCAATATGCGTGAAAGCTCAGGCATTACTCGTCCAAGACAAGCTTCTTCTGGTTTCTCCACAATTATACGGTAGAAAATAATGAGAAGGTTTCAATGTCTTTTTTCTCTTAAGGGTATAATTTTTACATGAGAATGATTTTCTCTTTGCTTTAAAGAAATTTCTTGCCTATGAGGTTAGGAAGTTCTACACTGTTCAGTTAATGCTTCCTTCTAAAAAGGAATGGTGTTGTTACATGATCTATCTTGTATGTGTGAACGTTTAACTTCTATTGCAAGTACTAGATCTTCATCATCAAAGCTCAGTGTAAGACACTGTAGCTATTGTTCCGATGAAAGCTTTATCATCCCCATCAGTTTCCTCTTCTTCTTCATCAGACAGACTAGTTAGAGCAGAATAGGATATGGGTAAAATTTCACCGCTGATACCTTGACTCAATGAGAGGTTGGGTAAAAAATAAGTGTTTGGCTTGTTTCGGTAGATCCTCTTTCGTTTTGCAGGAGGGGTAAACATCATTTCTGATGAACTAAAAAAGAAAGAAAAAAGATTTTGTATATAGTTATCTTAAAGAAGTCGACTCATTCAATCATCATACAAATGGAAAGCATGAGTAAAGGAAGTATGAAAAAAGAAACCTATGAAAATCTTTATCATCCCCATTATCATCATCTTCTTCCTCATTAGACACACTAGTTGGAGCAGAAGAGGATATGGGTAAAATTTCACCGCTGACACCTTCCTTTGATGATGGGTTGGGTAACATCATTTCTGATGAACTAAAAAAAGAGAAAAAGATTTTGTATATAGTTATCTGAACGAAGTTGGTTCATTCATTATACAAAAAGAAAGCATGAGTAAAGAAAGTATAAAAATATTTTGTATATAGTTATCTGAATGAAACTGGCTTATTCATTGTACAAAAAGAAATCTTAAACGAAGGTATGTTGAAAATAAACTAAGTGGAGAGTAAGGATTTTGTATATAGTTATCTGAAAAAAGTTGCATCATTCATTATACAAAAGGAAACTATGAATGAAGAAAGGGTAAATAAATTTAAATTTATTTCCCTCTGTACTTCATCCATCATTGGGCGAACGTCTGGCAGAAAACCCCACTTCCTATTTCGTATACCAAGGAATAGAGATAATATGTTTACTCAACGCGTTAACAAAATCATTTGGTTTTACACTGTATTGCAGAAAGATTATGAAGAATTTGAAAATGAAGTAATGTTGCACGAAGGTTTGTAGTATGATGTGTCATCTTTGGATAGCCGAATTCATACACACCTTATCCCAGATGACTTAATGCAGAAGATAGATGCAAATATATCAGAGATATTTCCAGTGACCTCACACCATAAGAATATCTCCGTATTCCTTGTGGCTCAAAATCTAGTTTATTTTTAATTCTTTTATGCTTGATATTGCTTTGAATTTTCACAATCTAGTCTTATTTAACCAGAGGAGAGACATCTCCCAGATAAATATATTTGTTGGACAAATAATGCCTGAAGAACGGAACAGCTTCATGAGAATATATAAAGAGGCCGTCTTAAAGCCCTATGGTTATCTGCCTGTGACTTGAGTCCGAGAAACAATGTATGATTTACATTACGGACAGGAATATTTCCAAACGAAATCGAGAACGTATATCTTTTAGACTGAACCACAGAATGAAAAGATACGCGTATATATTTCATACATTCACTACAATCTCTAGAAAGCTGAAAATATGAATCATAGGAAGCATGGAAGTGATTCTGTGAAATGTGTCTTAATCTAATAAAAGGTAATTTTCCTATAAAATCATCGCATACAGAAAAGATATCACGATTCAAACGGTTGATACGTATGTTAGCTCGGAAGCCAGCTCATATACGTCTAAAGAAAAAACTAATAAATCAGCGTAGAGGCACGTTTTTACCGATCTTATTTTCTGCTCTAGCACTTATCCTCTCCAACCTTATAAGATGAAAAAAATATTGTTTATCCAGAAAAAGAGATTGAAGTACATTCAAACTTATCCCACCAGAAGAAAGACTTTTATCTTTGGAGAGAGAGAGTTGACTACTATACTAAATAATTCACAAATCCCACTAGATAGACGTGTTATCCTTTACCTGCACACGCTGGGACACTATTTGAAATAGCATGATAACGTTTTGAATATATCTAACGTTAAAGTCGATGAGAGTAGCAAGGATCAAATAAACGCTTATACAGATAAAGTACTTGAAACACTGGAGCCTAGTGTTCGTGAAAAAGGTAGATTAATTTATTAGACACTAAAAGATACACAGGGATTCAGTTGGGGGTAATTATGGGGGATTACCTTCGATGGTAAAAGACTTTCAATATCTAACATTATTGACATACACAATGATTTAGCCAGAATGTGGAAAAGATCACCACCCACCTACTGGAATAAAGTAAAAGTGGAATTAATATCTTCTAATTTCCCTAAATCTATCATAACAAAAACTCGCAAAGTCGGAAAGAGTTAGAAAATATTACTCACACGTCAACTTCTTCTACGTCAAGCTCAGTGATTCACGCAAACACACGTTCTACTTCTCTTTATCATCAAAAGAAACAAACGAAGGAACTGGTTGAATTTTTAATAAATTTAACCACTAAAAGATGGCCACTAGACGGACCAATCAAGGGATTTTAAAAAGTTAAGGGGCAACTCAAAACAAGGCAATTTATGCATATTCAAATCTTCTCAAAGAAAGCCTATCCTATCGGAGTTTGTATCAGTGTCGGTCCACATCTCCTCGAATACTCGCACTTAAGAAGCTATGTCTCGATTCCAATTAAAACAAATTATACAACTAGAATATAAAATTAATATATTCAGCCTTTTGAAGATTACTAGAACACAACCCGGTTATGTTAGAGTGATCTTTGAAAAACACCTCCGGAAGAACTCGATATAACGATAAACTATTTCTTAGTGAGGATGAGTTTTGGCTTGTGTTCTGGGCAATACACAGGTGAAAACAGGAAATATTCTCCTATGTAGATCGAGTGGTGAAGAACTACGGTGTAAAACTGTTAACGTGTGTAGTGAGGGCAAATACATTTTAAAACTTACTGGAAAAGGGATGAAGAGTTCATTCCTACATGATTTAAAAACGCATTGTACAATGAGTATGAAGTAGATACTTTTCTAAAACTTGAAGACGTGTTTTATCACAGTTTTCGTCGGATGAAGTGTTTACAGAATGCGGTTGATGCTTGTTATCTTGCATTCAACAATGGACTCGATGACTATTGAAAACCTAAACTTACCATCACAGAAGATGAGTATATAAAAAAACGTGACGTTTGATAAGTTCCATTATTTTCTCAACAGGAGAGTTACAAGGAGTTACATGGAAGTTAATTACTTCAAAAGACCATTCAATCCATTTCATTGGAAGTACTCATGTCATTATCTAAATTAAATATCTACAATCCTAATGATAAGGAATAGGATAGCAAAGATGAAGTCTCTCCCCACCCACCTTTCCCATCCGATGACGGGTTCGATAAAAGGAAAATATGTACCTGGAAGTGTTTGAACAAAAGACACATCCTGAAATTTTTATAGGAAAGCAGAAACAACTTAATATGTACATACTTAATTTTTACATCAATTTTTAATTTTATATTTTTTCTGAGAACTGCCTTTGAGGGCAATATTTTACATCAAAATCTTAGACTAATAATAACCTATGAGAAAATTATTTGCATATTATACATGGTCTTTTTCACATCTATGCTTACAGCATGCTGTTTTTATCCTAATTTTAGCAACATATAATGTTTTGTCACTCGTTATTTCATCAATGAAATTATTTTGTCAAGCTTATTTTTAAAAGTTTCTAATGAATTGCTGGCCACTACTTCTTCAGGTAACTGATTCCAATAATTGACAATTTTATAGGAAAAAAAGTTTCCGCATATATTCGTTCTGAAACGCTTTAGGACGATTTTGAAATTGTTATTTCGTGTATTATTTGTGCAAAGTTAAAACCCAGTTGAAGAGTTAACATTATTGACTTCTGTCATTATTTTAAATACTTCTATCAGTTGACCTCTCAGACGTCTTTTCTCTAGGGTAAATAAGTTTAGCATATCGAACTTTTGAAAGAATTTTTCCGCAGGGATCTTTATCACTACAGAACTACAGAACTACAGAATCTAGGACCAGCAAAGACCCTAAGGTCCGCTCGAGGCTAGTCCGCTACACTACATCCGAAACTACGATACACACTTATCTACGAGTGTATCTCTAACATGCTATATTTTTTTTATTATTTTTTTTTTTAAATATATAATCTACTGTACACACTTATCTACATGTGTACAATGTCATGCATATTAACTACTTCAACCTAGGGGGGGTGATAGAAAGTTTTTCTTCTCAACTTCCGCAGCCCTCGACTGCTAGTGGTGAAAATCTAGTTTTAGGATAGTAAGACTATTTATAGGATAGGCGGAAAAGAAAATGGATATCTAAACTACACATGCAAGAGAAATCGCTGGCATCATTTTTAGTCATCATTTTTACTCTCGTTGTTCCTCCGCTTCAAACTTTTTTTGCAAAGATGTTTTTATTTACTGTGCTCAGACTACGCTATATTTATACTATTTAAGTGCGCGTCGAGACGGTTTTTAAACATATTTACCGACCTACCATCCACTACGTGGGTGGGTAGCCTATTCCAAATTTGAGTAATTTTAAACGTAAAATAGTTTTGGGCTATACTAGTGTTAAATCGCTTGTTTACTAATTTTAATCCGTGTTGCCGAGTGTTTCCCCTGTGATCAAACTCGAACAAATTCCTATAATCAACGTTTGAAAATCCTTTCAATATTTTAAATACTTCTATTAGCTGGCCACGTAATCTTCTGCTTTCGAGAGATGGCAAATCTAATGCCCTGAGTCTTTCCTCGTAGGGCCTGTTTCTCAGCTCGGGAATAAATTTTGTAGCCCTACGCTGCACTCTTTCTAATTGAGCGATATATTTGTTTAAGTATGGAGCCCAAAATTGAACCGCATATTCGAGCAGTGGACGCACCAGTGACTTATACAATGGTAAAATTATCTCTTTGGATTTGAACGTGAAATTACGCGAGATATAACCCAGCACACGATTTGCTTTTTTACATGCATCCGCGCATTGTTTCGTGACTTTGAAGTCTTCGAGACTAAAACTCCCAGGTCTTTTTCCAATCTAACTACGTGGAGGACCTGGCCTTTCATGGTATACTCTACCCTGAAATTATGGCAACCCAAATGCATCACCTTACATTTACTTAAATTAAACTGCATTTGCCACTTATCCGCCCATCTGACAATCAAGTTTAGGTCCTTTTGTAATTTTTCTACATCCGATCTTACATAGGCACGGTTGCCCAGCTTTGTGTCGTCAGCAAATTTAGAAATCGTACTAAATACGCCATTATCCAAATCGTTTATATATATTAGAAACAATAATGGGCCAAGAACGGAGCCTTGTGGCACTCCACTACTGACGTTGACCCAATCAGAGCATTCACCATTTATAACTACTCGCTGCGAACGATCCTTCAGCCAATTTCTAATCCAATTTAATATCTTACCCTTCACACCGATTGCTTTAACTTTCATTAATAATCTCTCGTGCGGAACGGTGTCAAACGCCTTTTTAAAGTCTAGATAGATTACATCTACAGCTTTGCTTTCGTCGTAAACGCAAATCATTTTATGGAAGAACTCCAGCAAATTTGTCAAGCACGATCTCGCCCGCCTAAACCCATGTTGGGAATCTTTAATTAGATTATTTAGCTTTAGGTGGCTCACTATTCTATCTCTAATTACCGATTCTAAAAGCTTTCCAACTACCGAAGTTAGACTAATAGGACGAAAATTCGTTGCTTCGTATCTATTCCCATTCTTAAATATTGGTGTAACGTTTGCACGCTTGAAGTCTAAAGGGACTACACCATCTTCTAATGAGCAATTGAAAATTGCACGCAACGGCTTCGCAAGCTCATTCTTAAGTTCCTTTAAATGAGTGGGGTAAACGCCATCGGGCCCGGGTGATTTCGACTTTTTCATCAGGTTAATATATTTAAGAATTTCCACTTCATTAACCGTTATATCGGATATGCAAATATCACTATTATCTACTTCTTCAACTAACGATCCTAATTGGGACGAATCTTCAACAGTAAAGACGCTTGTGAAATGTTCATTTAAAATTTTAGACATTTCTGCCGGAAATTCCGTTAAACGACCATCTTTGTCTTTAATCGGCCCTATTGAACCTTTTAAGGGTTTCCTACTGTTTACATAGCCGTAAAACCGTTTCGGTTCCTTCTTTGAATCCTTCGCCAGTTTTTTTTTATATTTCCGCTTCGCATCTCTAACCGCCCGTTTAACTTCTCTTCGAGAATCTATGTAATTTTGCCGACTTATAAATGACTCATTGTCCTTATGTATTTGAAATTTTCTATTTCGGTCCTTAATTAAGCTTAATATTAGTGGGCTAACCCACGGCGCTCTCATCGACTTCCCGCTCTTACGGCGCACATAGTTTACTAAGTCGAAATTTACACTAAAGAGTGTACGCCGAAGCTCAGTGTACATTTCTCCTACTGACCTATTCCCGAAGCGCATTCCCCAGTCTACATCCTTAATCCTTTCGCGAAAAGTATCAAAATTACAGCTACCAAAACGTGGCATGAGCTGTGTACTAGTTTTTACATCTGCACACGTGTTTACTACGAATCTAATCGCATTATGGTCACTCGAGGCTAAATGCTCTCCTACACAAACATTTTCTACCAATGACTCGTCAGTCGCTATGATTAAATCGAGGATATTATTATCACGAGTTGGTTCCTCCACTTATTGAACGAGAAAATTCTCCAGAATAAAGTTTAGTAGTCTCTCCCCAGCTTTATCTGACGTTAGGTTACTATAATTAACGTTTGGATAGTTAAAATCGCCGCAGACTAATGTGGTCCCTTTTCTAACCCAAGATGAAAGCATGTCAAAGAGTGCAGCATCTTCTCTTTCTATTTGCGATGGAGGACGATATATGAAGTTTAAAGAAAATTAAATAGAATATCTATCTATCAATCAGTATCTCCATGAAAGTCCAGAGGATGAAGTGTCACCAGCCTGCGTCATCAAGACTTGCAAGTAAAAAATTTAAGTTCACCCCAAATGAAAATAATTTTTATTAGAGCACGATTCCTTAAAAATATGTTTATTTAAATTCTAGATCATATAAAAAACTTACGATTTTAATTTAAAAAAATATAAAGTTGGATTAAAAATACATATTGATATTTTTATCCGTTGCATATCAAATACCGTTTTCTTGAATGAGAAGTTGAAGAAGAGAAAAAGTTGACTATAGATGATAAAGACGGAGAGGATGATTTTTCTCATAATATAAACAATCATACGTTTTATAGATGTTCTGATAAAGTAATTATCAGCTGTAAATCATACACGTATAAAAATGAATGCTCTTCATCCAGCAAGCTATATATGTTCGAAGACAGAACTCGATTTGTGTACCGTTCCATCGATCCAAACTTCCATCGTTGAGAGCAATTATCAGTCTTACTCTCAACTTAGCAATATCTCTTGCCCCAGTTGAATATTATGTATCTGGTAGCCGACAGTATTATATAGATCAGAGTGAGGGTTATCTTTATATTAAAGCAAGAATTGTGAACACAGAAGGAAGCGAACTTGAAGATAGAGAGAATATTTTTCCGGAAAATAATATTCTTCACACTTTTTTCAGCAATGTTTACATTTATTCAAATGTAATATCTGTAAATTCCATTGAAAATAATTGCCCTTATCGTGCATATTTAGAGACCCTGTTGAATTATACTGAGGAAGAAAAGTCTACATTTCTTTCCACTGCGAGATATAACTCTAGTAATGAACGTATAGAAAAGAAATATAGCCGATCGAAGAAAAAAATAATCGATTTATATGGAAAACTACACGTCGATTTCTTTTTGCAAAGTAAGCTTTTGATGAATGGAATTTCATTAAAGATAAAGTTATTCAGAGCACCACATTGATTTACATTATTTAGTACCAGACCGATTTTGAAGCTAAAATAGAATTATTAGAGAGTTTCCTTTACCTAAGAAAATTCCGCCTTTCAGCATTAACTCATCTGGAGATGGACAATAGGTTGCTTACATCAAATGCTAAGTACCCTATCACACATATTTGTTTTCTAAATTTTACAATTGTGAATGGAATATCAATGAGGAGTGTGGATAATATCTTCAGCGAAGAATAACTACGAGGATGGTAATTAGCATGGTTGACTATTCTGCATTTTCTGGTAGCTACGATGCATTATCTTTTAAATTTAAACCTCATAATGTGAATCGTGTCACTATCTATATAAACGCGAATGAAGTTGAAAGACCATTTGAATTAGACTATTCGAACGATGCAGATCCAGTTGCTCTAAGGGCTTTTTACTCATTATATTGACGGAATAGGGTGTATTGGGGGTGGGCAGAGTATTGGACTTACGTATGAAAAGTTTATAAAAAATAAAAATATTTATTATATTAAGAGTACTACTTGTCTTGGTAAATGCTCCAACCCTATAAAATAAAGTACATTATCATTACAGTTACAGTTTAGATATCCATTAATAGTCCCAGTTTCCCTTGTTATATATGTAGAGTTTAAGTTTGTTATTGAGATAGATTAGTCTCGAAACGTACTAGTTTATTCTTAATAAAATGAATGCAATAGAAATAAAAGAAATATTGTATGGAAATGAAACTAGAATGCGAGTTTTTCATGGCTCTTTTGCGAGAGACACTCAGTTATGTCAACCTTTAAAACTGCCAGCAGCTTATATAATTAATCTGGAAAGCAGCCAACGACCTGGTTTGCATTGGATCGCTTTGTTTGTTAACAAAAAAGTTTTTGTATTATTTCGGCAGTCTATGTCCAGGGTTCTAGAATGATGTTTATATTGGTAAAAACTTAGTATAAATGAATAAAATTTTGATTGTTAATCCATTCAGAATGATGGGTTCCAGAATGATGTTTATATTGGTAAAAACTTAGTATAAATGAATAAAATTTTGATTTTCAATCCATTCAGTTACTTTTCAAACTCATGTAGCTTGTTTTGTGTCTATTTCATTCAGCAGATCACAAACTGTAAAACATATCGATCTTTTATTGAGTAAGTTGATTTATATGATGATCAAAGATAAGAAGAAATCGTTTGTAAAGAATACTTCTAATAGAATGTAAAATTAATTGTTGGAAAATATGTAATTGTGTAGCCTATCAACTCAACTGTATTTATTATGTACCACTATATAATATGGTTAGCATGAATTAAATGTTTTTAGATTTATTAAACTGTAGAAAATGTATGCATATTTGAATTACAATGAAAAATAAAACATTATAACAACCTTGAATTTTTTAAACAAGTTACAAAAGGATTTAATTCTTTCTAAAAAAGGTCACTGACCAAAATATGATGGGATGAAGAGGGTGTGGGATTCACCATAACGGTGATGGGGCAAGAGCGGGACAACCTGGCGTTAACAATAATGGCGGAGGTTGGGGGGTAGACTTGGCATTTATCCTGCATTACTAGTGACACCAACCTTTTTATCGAGGCTCTGTCAACGTTTCAGAATTGCATCAATAGATAGATGTTTACAGAAAATCTCGTAGATTATTGGTTAAAACCTGTTAAATGATCGACTTGGCGTGACTTGGCGTAATTTAATTCAGTATCCCTATCCCTTTTCCCTATGTTGTGGAACAGGTAAATCCAGCCATTATACCAACAATATCTGCTCTCCCAATAATGTATCCATTGATCTTAGAATTCAATCGATGTTTATTTGCATTAAAACAGTTTACAAGGAATAACATGTAGTTCCTGAGAAAAAGAGGGAGCGGTTGCCGTGAGAGGATAGATTGACAACAGAACTGTGATGTTAAATTGATAGAACAATGAGTAAACGCTTCATGCAATTCAGTAACATTTTCACCCATTTTTAATTCGACTTAAGAGTACTTCTGTGGGTATTGATCACAAGTCCGACGATTAACAAACTGGAATGGAATCCCAGGTACTGGTTTACACTTTAGCTGTATGTACATAGGTAGAATCAACCTGGTAACTTTTTGTGGCTATTACTCCCATCATAATACACCGCGGAACACAGTGCTTATTATCCATAGACAACCAAACCCATGCCTACATCAGTAACCCGTTAAGTTCATTAGCAAAAGGTACTATTTCTAGTTTTATCAAACTACTAATTAAAATATCATATTTATAATCTTTACAAATAAATTATGCGTGCATACCATTTTTGTCTCACCCAAATGGAGAAAAAAAAGTCATTTCCAGATTCTGTATGCACAAACACAGAAAAAACATCAGTTCAAGATAATTATGTGGGTTTCCAAGACAAATTGGGCACTAAAAAAAAGAGAAAGATCTTTAGGAAATTCTTCACTATAAGATAGGGAAATAAACTTTAAATCGAGTTAATATACTTTGCAGAAGCACTAAGTACTTTCACATTCTTAATTTATTTTTATAAATAAACAAATATAAGAGGGACAAGTTAAGGACTAGATATATCGCAAGCTAATTACTCCCAAAGAGCAGATGATCTCTGCTCCCTCGCACCTCTTGAGAGATTAAGGGAGAAAGCTTTGATTCTACAGCGTGTGTTCTAGGCTCCGACTACGTTAACACAAATGTTTTTGGGCTCTGTTTTCTATTAGTGTGTCCTGACGGACCAGGTTAGAGTGAAGGGAGGCTGTTGTGTTGCATGCTGTGTGAAATTTATAGCAGCTCCTTGTGCTAACATTTCATGCAAGCACTAGGATACGAAAATTCCATGACAACTTAACCACACTCAGAATACCCCCAAGTGTGGTGGATCAATTGGAGAATGACGACTCTGCAATTCTTTCTCTCTTCCCCTACAGTGTGGTTAGAGTTAAGAAACATAGCCTTGACTTCTGGGCGTGTGCTGCCTCGCAAAACACTACAAATAAATGTAGAGAAGAAGAAATAATGTGGAAATAAATATCACTATAACACATCTTACAACACCAAAGAATTTGCATACACCAAATGCTAAAAGTAAAGGGTATAAAGGAAAACAAAGTCACATATATACAAGAGATCTTTGATAGAGTAAAAATAGCCCATAACAAATTTAACAAACCATAACAATTACTTAATACATGACGAGGAACTTCAACCACTATAAGATAAAACTTTGATCGCACTTCAAAACATTACATTTGATAAAGCGACTGATGACGACTGAGCAATAGATACTCTTATAAATATATGGAGGAAAGTTTTTCCTACATAATAACTATTTATATACAAAGTGATTTAGGAAAGAAAAATGCTTATGGCCACCAGTTTAGTTGTACTTTTTATGCACACTAATACAAACCCAGGTCCTTTTTTAGGTTTTTTATATGTAGTTTCCACAATATCCTCAAATTTGGTTGGTTAACTTATGCAGATGGCTGATTTTTGTTACTCCGAGTTATCACCATCATAATGTGTTTATGGGCTCTATGTGTTGCTCTAAGTTTAAATGTATGTTTTTGGGTTAGGTTCCAGGTTTCTGCAACCTAGGTCATAGTTGTGGTTATGCAATGGTTATATATTTTATTTTCGCGCATATGGGCATTTTGAGTTTTAAGATCATAATTCCTTTCCAACTACCTTCTATCCCAGTGTTATTCTGCTTTGAAATTCTTTATCTTTACCTGGTCACAATGTAATCTATCGATCCAGATAGCTCTATTTGTCTACCTATCTTGTCAATTGTAAAGTCTATGACGTCGACCTCTGGTTCGTTTGTCATGTTTTCTTTTCCCAAGATTTACCTTTAGCCCGACCGAGCTTTTGGATTTCATAGTTAAGTTCTTGAAGAATTGTTAGAATCTCTCCTCTTTTATCAGCTGAGTACAATATCATCTTTGAACCTCATTGTGAGTGGTGGACTGATAAGAAGAGGGTGGAAAGGAGACAGTAACTTTAAAAGGGAGAAGGAGATGAACAAGATAAGTATGAGAGGCAGAGGGTTAGAGTGTGTGGCTGAAAAGAGAGAGAAAGTGAGCGTGAGAGGTAAAGGGGAAGAGGAAAAGGGAGAGGGAGAGGGAGATGGATTTAGAGAGATAGTAAGAGTGAGGAGGAGAGAAAGAGTAAGGTAGAGGGAGAGAGTAATAGAGATAGAGAGCGGGTGTAAGGGAGAGAGGGAGAGGTGGAAAAAGTGCCAGGTGAGAGGTGAGAGAGAGCGATAGAGAGTTTGTGTGTAACAGAAAGATTCTTTAAGCAAGGAGAAAGGGGAAAGTGAGTGTGAGAGGGTAAGTGAATTTGAAGGGAGAGAGAAAAGCAGAAGGTGAGGGTGAAGGTCAAGCTAAGAACGAGGCTGAGGCTGAAAATGGCGGTGAGGCTGAGTGTAAAAGAGGCAGAGAGGGAGAGGAGGAAGGAGATAAAGAGAGAAAGGGAGAGACTCTTTAAGTGAGAGAGTGAGAGAGTGTATGAATGAAAGGCAAGAGGGAAAGAGAGTGTAGTGCCATTGATATAGAGAAGGATAGAGCGTATAAATGAGAGTGGGACTGAGAGTGTGTGGGAATGAGGAAATGAAGGGGGAAGAGTAAGAGAGGAAGGCAGTTAGTGTGCAAATGAGAGGAAGTTGCAGATAGCGATAGAGTTTGTGTGATGGTGAGAGAGTGTGTGGGGAAGGAGAAGATTGGGAGACAGGAGTAGGGAGTGTGTATATAAAAGAGAGATTTGTGATTGAAGGAGGGGAGGGAGGGAAAGAGAATGTGTGAGTGGAGAGGAGAAAGATAATGTGCGAATGATAATTAGCGGGAAAAAAGTGTATGCGAGAAAGAATATGCGTATAGGGAAAAGAGAAATGGAGTGGCAGAGAAAGAGAGAGAGAGAATATGTGTTTAGGGGGGAGATGGAGAGTGAGAGAGATTGTGTGATTGAAAGGAAGAGGAAGAGGAGAAGGTGATTTTGTGAGTGAGACGGAGAATGAGAGCGAAAGAGATTGAGGAAGGGGGAGGGAGAGTGAGAAAGAGTGTGTTAGGGAGCCAGTGAGTAGATTAGAGTGAGGCAGAGTATTTAAGTAAGAGAGAAGAGGATTGTACAGAGGAGAAAGGTAGCTATGATTTACCTAATCCCACGAAATTTGAGAGAACCGACTCACAACTCAAATAATTGTTTCTTCTGCATGCTGAACCCTTCCAAACTTAGAGCAGGCAAAAATGCGCCTGTTACCATGTATCCAGGCCTTCAATCATCTGTTGCACCAGTGCTACACAGTTCTGAGCTTCCCCTACTCACTCTTCACAAAAGAGAGCAGCAGTTTGTAGAAAGGAAAAGCAGTTCAGAAGAGGATGTAGTCATTGATCCAGATTACAGAGGTGCACCTGAGGAGAGAAACCCATACTGCCCCAAGTAAAAGGATCTCAGCGACCTAGTCAGAGATCTTGGTCTCACAAAGTCCAATGCCAAGCTTTTAACCTCCAGGCTTAAGCAGTGGAATTTGTTAGATGACATTGTACAAATATCAGGTCAGAGTAGGTGTCACCAGGGTTTTTCAACATTTTTTATACGTCTGGATGAGCAATGTTTTTGGTACAATGTGACAGGGCTGCTTGAGGCAATTGGAATCGCTTGTAATCCAAAAGAGTGGCGCTTCTTCTTTGAAAGCTCGTCCAGGTGCCTCAAAGAAGTGCCATTTCATAACGGGAACATGTATCCATCTCTTGTCCTTACTCACTTTGTCCAGCTCAAAGAGAAATACAACACAGTGTCAAGATCTGGCTAGATGAATTGAAATATGAAGAGTACGGTTGACATTTTATCGTAGACTTCAAAATGGTGGCCTACTTGATGGGGATCCAAAGCAGCTTTACCAAGTTTTCTTGTTATCCTTGCCTTTGGTACAAAATAGACACTGTGGCACACTACTATTACTGGGATTAACCAAAACGGACCGAGTTTAGGTTGGGAGAAAACAAAGTCAAATGCAAGCCTTTTTGGCCACCCGAAAAATACTGTTTCCTCGTCTGCACTGGAAAATTGGCCTTATGAAACAATTCTTAAGAGCTCTAAATAAGAAGTCTGCAGCTTTCAATTATCTCTAAGATTTTTTTCTTAAGCTATCTGCAGCAAACGTGGAAGCCGGGGTGGGGTCTTCATTGGTCCAAAAATAAAAAAAGAGCATGGAGTACAAGGAGTTTCTTGAGAAGCTCACTAGGTCGGAAAAAGCAGCGTGGGACAGATTATTACAATGGTTCTGGTCTTCCTAGGTAATCACAAAGTCGAAAGGTATGCAGTTCTTGCTGAGAAATTTGTGAGAAACTATGGCAAAATAGGTTGCAGGATGTCCCTAAGAGTCCATATTCTTCACAGTCATCTTGATAAATTTAAGGAGAACAATGGGAAGGTACTCCGAAGAGCATGTCTAGCGCTTTCACCAGGATCTACTGGATTTTGAACGCCGATATCAAGGATCGTATAATGAAAATCTGATGTGAGACTATATTTGGGAGCTGATTCGTCAAAGTAATTTACAGTATAAGTGTAAATCACGGAAAACTACTCATTTTTAATATTTGTTTTGTTTCTACTTTATTCAAATGAAAGTTCAAATTCACCACTTCCTTCCAGAGGGAATAAGTAAATTTCATATAAATATCATTATCCTGGACACAAAAGCAAAGTTTGAAATAAATAACAGTAATTTTCTATGTATTCTAGACACAAGCAAATAGAAAATAACAGTTGCTATTCATAGAAAAAAATCGCATTACACAGTGTTATAAGTTTTTTACCACTGAAGTTTCCTCGAGATGCATTATTCCAACTTATTCTCGAAGCTTCTATGACTATTAATCACTATCTATCTATCTATATCTCTCTCCCTTACACACACCCTCTCTCTCGCTCTAACTTTCTCTCTCTGTACCTCTCACTCGAACTGTCTCGTTCTATCTCTTTCAATCTCCATTTCTCTCTACCTCTCTATCTTGCTCGTTCTCTACCCTATTCACTCTAGCTCTATCTCTCCACTTTTCTCTATCTACCTCTTTCTCTCTGTATCTTTCTCTAGTTCTCTATCTCTCTACTTTTCTCTCTACATCTTTCTCTACCTCACTCTAACTCTATCTCTAATTCTCTCTCTCTCTTTGCCTCCCGCTATACTTTTCTCATTACCTTTATATATCTCTCTTTACCTCTCTTTCTACCTGTCTCTCTGTCTCACTCTCCCGACTATTTCTCTATTTCTTTGGGATAAGGACCTTATTTATGTTTATAAAATTCTCGAAATATTGCCTCATCATCTCACTATTAATTACACTGTCCAACAATGATTTTGCTACAGAAATGAGAAAGTAGTTTTCTATTGTAGTTTTATGTGTAGATTACGAAAATGACCTTTATTTTTCATGAAATGACTTCAGTTTTTTTGTAATCTGCACATTTAATTTTTTTTTAATATCAGATTATTTGGTATATATAGGTATGAAATATTTGTTATTATTTTTTATTTGATTTGACAAAAAGAAGTACAAAGATAAGTGGAAACAAAAAGTTTATACATCATAAGAAAATAATGAGTCCTTTTAATATAATTCAGAGTGTATTATAAAAAGATATTTAAAAAATTAATGAAGATTTAAAGTTTTTCAAAATTGCTGAAATCTATACAATAGTCATATATTTTTAGAAGATTTAGGCTTATTTCTATGTACAACATCTTGTCTGTCTTTGTGAAGGGTCTAGAAGAAGTCAGCAAGCATTGTAGGACTCCATTTTACTTTATAACGATTTTCTATAGCAGCAATATCTTGGTGGAATCTTTTACAATGCTCATCGATGAAGTTGCTGGATTCTCTGGAAAGAAATACAGATGGGAATGCAAAAAAATGTACCTTTAGTGACATACTATATCCCAACTCATTATAAGATCTAATCAAATTCTGAAACAAGACTGTAGTAATTTTATGATTTGTGCCATACACCTTTGAAATTATGCGAGGCCTCAAATTCTGGCCTGCTCAATTTTGCCTCAAACTCCCTATCTAGGAGGAGCGGTCAATAAGTTTTGCGGATCGGCAGGGCAAAACAGAGGAAGGGAGATGGCTTTTGTGGCGTGTTAGGACAAGTTATGACAAGTCAGGATCTGCAGCCGCACGCTCCCGCCTTGTCTATTTAAGAAGCAGGAGCTGATCGCAGATCGTCAATCACAATTTTTTAAAAAAATGGAAAAGGTTGAGCACCACGCAGTGATCAAATATTTGACCAAGAAAGGCAATAAAGCAAAATAGATCCATGAAGGCATGGTTGCAGTGTACACCGAAAACCGCCCCTTCCTATGCAACGACCATTGCTCGCTGGAATAGGGAGTTCCGCCATGGTCGTGAGTCCCTTGAAGATGACCCCCGCCCAGGACGCCCGTCAAACGTGACCAACGAGAACAATATGGCCCGTGGGGAGAGGATGATCCTCGAAAATAGACGGGTAAAGGTCGAAGAAATCGAGCGAGAACTTGGAATATCACATGGAAGTGCTATTAACATCATCTACGACAACTTGGCCATGACCAAGGTCTCTGCCCGTTGGGTCCCTAGAAACCTCACGCCCCATGATCGACTTCAACGACGTCAAAGTCCACAAGGCCAGAGTTGCACAAGCTGCCCTGCACGAGTGCTGATTCGAGGAGCTCAGCCATCCCCCTACAGTCCAAATCTGGCCCCTAGCGACTACATTTTATTCCGCCAGCTCAAGGCTGCACTCCGTGGACGCTTGTTTGGGTACCATGAAGATGTCCAGTTCACCGTCCAGGAGTGGATTGAACAGCAGTCGGGAGATTTCTGGTTGTCGGGAATTCGAAGCCTCAGGGACAAGTGGCGCAAGTGCATTTAAGTCGAGGGTAGTTATATTGAAAAATAATAAAACACTTTTCCTCATATCTCGTTTCCTTATATCTGAATTTCAAAACTTATTGATCACCCCTCGTACCATAAATTATTGAATCTGTGGCCCAACAAATATTCTTTCTTTAGTTTTAGCATCACTAATCTTAAGAAATTTGTTAAATATAGGAAGGATGGCTGGTCATGCTTTAAGGCTTTCATAAATTGTTTCATTAACCTAATTTTATGTGAAATGGTGGCAAAATTATATTTTCCTAAGGAACCAATGGTTCACGTTTGACATTATTACAAACTACTTTGTTTGGTCTCTTCTCTTAAAAGTTATTCTGAGCACATGTAATGTCCTCTCCGAGCTCTAATGTCCCACTGGCACAAAAATACAAGAATTTTGTGTAGCCTGACCTCAAGCAATTTAAAATGCCTACTACCTTAAGGTCAGCACAAATCAACCATTTATTGTCACCGTATTTAATTATTTTCTAAATGAAGTCTAAATTCTCATATTTTCTTTCAAAACAACTGAGTGAGCTACTGGTATCGATGGTTGTTTATTTCCATTATGCAGAAGCACGGCTTTACTACTATATAAAGAAGCGTGAATTAAAAGTCTTCATTGACTGGGTTCATATTGTATATCTAATTCTTCAAAGAAACGTGGAATATTATTACAGTAGCATAAATTGTTATCAAATGAAAGTTGTCTTGTAAATTGTTTGATCGAATGCGAAACTTAGTAATTCAAACATCTTCTGCTACTAAATTCTTCCTTTCAGTCTCGAAGCCAGTAATTCACTCTGTGGCTTTGGTAAATTGAGATCTCCTACACCATCATCTAGATCAAGTTGTGAAAAAGTTTTTGAAGTAGTATCAACAGTTTCTGGTTAACATGATTCCATATCTGATTAATCAGAGTTAGACAAAACTCTAATAAAATAAAACATGATATTCATTCCAAAACCCTGTAAACCTGCAAACCAGGTCATGAAGTGTAGGCCCAACTAATTGCTGGAGACTGTCGGGAAGGTGTTCGAGAAAATCCTTAACAGCAGGCTAACTAGACACCTATCAGAATATTCACTGCTGAACGAAGAAGAACATGGATTTAGAAAACACCGCAGTTGGAAGACAGCCATAGACCACATGCTGCAACATACAGCAACAGAGCGAGTTAATGGATGCTGGATCGCCGTTGTCTGTATAGATGTAAAGAAGGCCTTCGATGAAATCTGGACCTATGGCCTACAGTACAAAATCTCGAGAAGAACCTTCTGCAGCTGCCTGACTGGCAGGCAAGGTGTCATTGCCTTCGAGGAGCACTCAGGGGAGGTTTATGACCTGCTGGCTGGTGTACCGCAAGGAGGTTGCCTCGGCCTCAATCTACTATCTTCATGAGAGATATTCCTAAACCTATAGACGGAAGAACGCTCAACATTTGGTACGCGGACGATGTCACCCTAATCGTGGCTACGGAAAGTTCCCTCAAATTGTCTCTTCTTATTGGACAGCAAATAGAGCATATAGTTATAATTAAATTTTCTTATAATGAGATCAAAATTATATTTATCATTCGGTTTAAAGAAATTTCGGTGCAAAAGCAATTGTGCTTCTTTTTTCCGCCTAATGTTCACAATTTATAATTTATCGTTTACTAAAATTGAATTCATGAATAGTTGTTTACAATTTATAGGCTTGCTATTTACAAAACAATATTAGTTTTTCAGTTTTAAACATAAAAATAGTAAAATGAAGTAATTTTCTTGCGCGTTGGAAAATACAGTATAAGAAATTTTGACGAATCCTTAAAGGCTATTTTAAAGTCATCCATAAGTAATGCGGAATGTTTTATACGTGTTTATCATTATTTTATGGATCAAAATTAAAGAAGTGGCATAGATTCTATTACAATAATTATTTATTTATAGATTTCCTAAGTAAAATGATTTACACCAGATTCTACCACTCTTCATTTAACTTTGATTTTAAAAATTTCTTCAAGTTTGTTTTGACTTCTGATGTTGACATCGCCATCCTCTTCGGGTGGTTGCTTAAACTCCTAAAAAGATAGGAGTCTGATAGAGCTAAGTCATGTCTATATGAAGGCTGACTCAATAAATTCCAATAGCTATTTTTGAATGGTATCTTCACGTGACGCCTGTAGAGGTTGAAGCTGAGCAAAGTAAACTGCTATGGTGAGGGTTTGATTCAGGTTAAAAATTTAAAATTGGAAATGCAATTCATGTCCCACCAAATACACAAAATAACCTTCCAAGGATAAAGTCTCTGTTTCGTCTGGTGGTGGTTTGATTTAGGTTAAGAATTTAAAATTGGAAATGCAATTCATATCCCACCAAATACACAAAATAACCTTCCAAGGATAAAGTCTCTGTTTCGTCTGGTGATGGTTTGATTTAGGTTAAGAATTTAAAATTGGAAATGCAATTCATATCCCACCAAATACACAAAATAACCTTCCAAGGATAAAGTCCCTGTTTCGTCTGGTGATGGTTTGATTTAGGTTAAGAATTTAAAATTGGAAATGCAATTCATATCCCACCAAATACACAAAATAACCTTCCAAGGATAAAGTCTCTGTTTCGTCTGGTGATTGTTTGATTTAGGTTAAGAATTTTAAATTCGAAATGCAATTCATATCCCACCAAATACACAAAATAACCTTCCAAGGATAAAGTCTCTGTTTCGTCTGGTGATTGTTTGATTTAGGTTAAGAATTTTAAATTCGAAATGCAATTCATATCCCACCAAATTCACAAAATAACCTTCCAAGGATAAAGTCTCTGTTTCGTCTGGTGATTGTTTGATTTAGGTTAAGAATTTAAAATTGGAAATGCAATTCATATCCCACCAAATACACACAATAACCTTCCAAGGATAAAGTCTCTGTTTTGTCTGACGTATTGATTTTTGTCCAGTATTGAAGCATTGCCTACAACGTTTAATATTATTATAAATAACCATATCTTCGTCTCCTGTAAAAATTCTACTAAAAAGAGATTCACTTTTTACTCGAGAAAGAAGAGATGAATAAATGTTGATTCTTTGTTGCAAGTGTACCTCTGACAGGTCGTGAAGATACCATTGCCTCAAACAGGAAACCCTGCCTATATCCTTCAAATGATAATAGTGTAATGCATATAATATCGAATTTCAGCCAAATGTTTAACAGGTAAAATCTGATCTTCTTCCGCTCTCATTCTTTAAAAGGTCCTGATCAAATTCCAATGGCCCTTCATCTTTGAGACTAACGTTTCCCGAATGAATTTATTAAGCCATCATTGGAACTTGGTTAGACTAATTAATTCTTCACTGAATAGTCGATAAAAACCTTTTGTTCTAAACTTAGATTTGTTGCCTCTTCTAAACTTACAAAGCATAACGTTTTCAAATATGCTCTTTAGAAAATTCCATAATATTCCTCATTTAATCAAAACACACATTAGATTAAACATAATAATACAAAATTAATAATTGCGATATTTAAGAAAGAGGGAGGTCAAAATAAAGGCGTTGGGTTACGCTTGGAGTTTAGTAAACTAGGCTAGTAAAAAAACTAATCTGCTTTCGATTATTTCTTGCCATAAAATACTGATGAGCATTAAAATAAATACCGCATTAGTTTATAAATAAAAGGACTAAAGGGTCGATTAAATTTAAGCATATATAAAACAAACATTATACATATAAAAAAAAACACGAAAGAGCGAGAATCTTTATAATTTCGTCTTAAGGTAATTAGGGTGCTAAGAAAAGGTCCTTTTTAGGTATGTGAAGATGCCTTAATAACAAGAAGTTAATGAGGACTTGAAAAGGTCGAAAGGCTTTATTATCATCAAGAAAACTCTTCTCCTTTGTTCTAACTCACTATTTATATAGCTCTGCGTACTTCTTTTCAGGTAAAAATTTCCATTTCTTTTATTACGGAGAGAATTTTACCGAGAAAGTCGTTCCAACTTTAAATATTTATTTAAACAATAGTTATATTTTCATATAATGTCCCAAATGGCTCAAATCTTAATGGGTTTTGTTAATTAGGCTTTTAAAAAGATAAGAAATTCCTTTAATAAGTTTCCCCACGCGAGTCCTATTTGTGTTTTTATTTTTAAACTGGGTCAAGGACGCACAGATACTTTATTTGAATATAATTTAGATAAACTTCAATCGAGTAAAATTGGGGCCTTTCCATTTTCATTTACTAAATCACAAGCATTTTTAAAAAAATAGTATGTTCTTTCTAGACAATTAATCTATGATATTTGTTTTTTATGCGCATTTTATTCTTAATATCCTATTACGGCAATGGGTTTTAGGCAATAATCTGATAGCTAGTATAAAACAATCTAGTAACATATTCTTCCCTGACGTCAGGACGGCTGCTGCAACTTTATCCATTTTATAAAAGTCACTCGAAAAATGGACATAACAAGTGATCATTAGCAAAATTTTAAAGTAAAATCTTTTTATTTAAAAAAAAAATGTTTTTTGAGTAATTAATGGCTATATATTTTTCTTTAATGTGCGTCAGCCGAATTATTATTTTTTTTCTTCCATTTTCTAACCAGTACACTCTTGCTGCTAGCTTAACAATGAATAACCGCCTTAACACTGCATCGAGCACGTCAAAGGGCCCAGTCACATTCACGAACTTATTCCCATTATTAGGAAAAAATTGTTCTTGCTGGGTTTGGATTTACAAGATGGGAGTTCTGATTTCTTCTCTTCTTTCGGATAGCAGTTGTGGCTAGCCGCGTAGACGTCTGCCTCCTCGATGCATTCCTTAAGAGTATGGCACCTCCATTCCTTCACGAAGGACCTGATTTGGAAGGAAGTGACTCAAGAAATTGATCCTAAGGACGAAATCGACTAGGGCGTCGTATTCATGAGTCACCTTGGACTCGTCAATCCAAAAATTAAAATGACGATGTAGGTAGTAACCAAACTGTGGAAAGATCTACTTTAGTTGAATGCGACAGTGCCTAAATTTAGCTCTATAGAAGTCCGTTGTAAGCGGCGGGCAACTCAGCTTTCAATGATGAGTAATAAATTGTTGCATCTGATAGAAGGTTGATATAAATATCTCTGAGGTGAGAGCTCAACGGGGGAAATAATTGTGCTACGCCGTCTGTCTCGATGTTCACCTCAAAGATCTTCTCGAAGTGGATGAGATAAGAAACAAAGTCTTCGTCTTATTTAAAGACGGGGAGTTTTATGGTCGCAGACTGCGGTGTATCTAGCTTAACATTCGAGTAGTTTATTACGAGCGTCTCGTTCCTCGCTCTGCTCAACTCCAATTCGTGAGAGCGAATTCTCTCTCATTCTTGTCGTTCTTTTTATTTTTCTTCTTTTTCCTTTTAACTTTCTTATATGTCTCTTCTTTTGGCTGTTTCTCTTCTTTATTCTTCCTAGATATAGGCTATCAAATCTTTTTCACTGAGTCTGAGTGACTCAACTTGTGCCTTAAAATTTTCAAACGGCGACATGCTTACTGGTTTACACGATTGGCACAACAACAAGAATTAAATTAACTAACGACAACGAGCATTGGGGAATTATGGGTTCCTTCACGCACGAACATGAGTGAGAATGGTTTTGTTAACCAACCAACACACGAGGAGGGGGCGGGGGGAATCACTCGCGAGAGAGCTTTTGCGGTTGAGATTTCACTGTAATTGAGACGAGAGTGCAGCAATACAAAGAATAATACTATTTTCTATAACTTCAACATATGGCACGAGATGAGGAGTCGAAGGAAAACAGTTCAATTCCGTGGGAGAATAAGATTAATAGTTAAGCACGGTCAGTCGACAATCAATTCATAAGAAAAATAAATGGAAACGGGAACAAACACACTTCGCAAATACGTATGCAGTGGTTATTTCCCACGTTTTAAACTCCAGAACCGTAACTAAGATTAGCCAACAATTAACAATTTAACTAAGGTTGACCAATAGATTGATCAAATTTCAATAAATTGATTGACCAAGATTAACCCCATAAACCTGATACCAGATTAATATAGATGTCGTAGGTTAACCCTACACACCTTACACCAGTTTAATCTAGATGTCGTATAATAAGGTCAAGGTCAACTTTTTTGCTCTACGAGTGAGCGAAAGTTGACAATATGAGCAGAGTGCAAATTAACTGATATTAGGCTGGCCAATAGTCAACTATCTTGGAGTTCCTGGATAAACGAAAAACGGGTACAAAAATAACCTTACTGATATGCAAATGAATATTATTTTACAAAATTAAACAGAGTTTCAAAATGAGCTATACACACAATACAGGCATATGGGCTTCAACAGCTAAGTGGGAGGGGAGGGAATTACGTGGTGAGGACGGTCACCGTACAAACAAACAGACAAAAATGACTTAGGGACGCTCGAACGGCGCTCCAAGCCGATGATGAGGCTTACACTGGGAGGTGAGGGCAGAGAGAGCACTTGTACAGGATAGTTGCGCGTTTTTTTTACCTCGAAGATTTAGTTCGAGGGAGTAATCCTTGCCTTGGCGTAAATTTAAAACAATTGTCTCTGAATAATGACTATTGAGAGGGGGAACTTACAACTTGATTTCGAGTGACATGAATCGAGATTGAGTGCACCTCGTTCAAGGAGCGGGAGAAGTGGGTCGAGGTAGACTGACGTGAATTAACGAGAATACCGGGAGTTTGAGTGATTCTGCAAGAATTGTGCGAGTCTAACGGGACGCGATAGAGAATACCGACGGGGACGGACAGAGGATACTGATGGGGCAGGGGAGGACGGCGGATACTCAGAGAATACTGCCTTCCCACTCTGGCACCGGAGGATTTATAGGGATCGAATGCAGTTTTCACCCTCCGTCCGAAGGGGAGAGTTCTAGGGTCAGACGCATTGGCAGACGAGAATAGACTCAGCCTTTTAGCGCGAGTGCGAGAAGGTTCTTAATCCCACAAGGCTAAATTTGTTCAGTGCCTCTAGATGGGACCTTATTGACTCTCACACTTGTCCCACCCTTCTGTAATCGCCGCATTTCAGGTCATTGGGGCGTCTCACGGCGTCTCATAATTTTACACCTCCATTAGCGCAGACAAAAAGGGTCACCCAGGTGTCTGTTGTCTCTCTCTCTATTGAAGAGCGAGGCAGCGCGTATCTTCCTCTCCCTCTCTCTCTCTATCTCTCTCTCTCTCTGTAATCTCTGACAACATATAAACAGCACTCACATGATTTTCGAGTTGACAAATTAATCCGCCACCATTGCATCATGCTACTCATCACTCCATACCAATACCACACCCTTTTTACTGCTAGTAACTTGTTTTAAACCTATCTAATTACATTTAGTTCATCCGCAGCTACTCTTCATTCCCTCTCTTGTTCATCTCACAGATATCTTTTTTTTAAAAAGCTCATCTGGCGACTGCCTACTTGGGCATTAGTCACCGTATTATTGTCTCACAGAGAGGAAGCATCTGCAATCTCTGTGTTTTAAAGAATTTTCTACCATTTTCCTTTTTCTCACATCACAAATACCCTTCAAATTTTACACATTGAATTTATTCAGGGAGAGACGCGACTCTTTTCGTTCTGCCCCTCATACAGGCAATATAGCTCTACACTGATTCCAACCTTAGAAGAGTTGCGAATCCTCCGCCCACTCCGGTTGCAAAAGAAGTGAATTTTCGCTTTTTTTGGAAGCGAAAAGCATTATGAGTGTACATTATTAACTGCTAATAACTTCATTTTTTATTGAGATATATCTGAAATTCTTTAATCTTACGTTCATATAAAACGTACTACTCTCTTGAAGCTCTATTAATCTTTTAATATGCACTCGTATAAATTTTATTACTCTCTTTATGCTCTGTTGATTCTCTATTTCTCCTTTTATATAAAATATACTGCAATCTGAAGCTCTAGTGATCCTATATTGTTTCGTTCATATAAATCATACTGCTCTCTAAAGGTCTAGTGATCCTTTAATTTGCCGTTTATATAAAAAATATTCCTCTCTGAAGCTCATTTATCCTTTAATGTCTCGGTAATATAAAAAAATTACTTCTTGCGTGTACCTCTGTTGATCCTTTAATATTCCGTTCATAAAAAAGTACTCATCTGTGGAATCTCTGTAGATTGTATAATTTATGTTCATATAAATCTATTACTCAGTTGGAGCACTTTTGATCATTACTGTTTATTTTATATAAAACCTACTACTTTCTTAAGCTCGAGCGATCCTCTATTGTTGCATTTATGTAAAATGTACTGCTTCCAACGCTTTAGAGATCCTTATTGTTCCGTTTTTTAAACGTACTGATGTATTAAAGCTTTGCTTCTCCTCTAAAGTACATTCAAATAAAAGTATTTACTCTCTTGAAATTGTTGATCCTTTCATATAAATATACTGCTCTTCAAACCTCCACTGTTCCTTTTATTTAACCGTGCTGATCTTTTAAAGCCCAAGTGAGGCTTAAATGTTCCGTTCATATAAAACTTATGCTCTCTTGATGCTCATACTCGTAGTTTGTTTTTGAGTATACTCATTCACTCGTATTTTGAGTTTTTGAAAAAATTGCCTTTCAAGCTAGTGCTGTTTAAATGATTGGTGCTATTTTGACTAACTTGTTCTTGCGAAATAGATTTATAATATAAACTTAACTTTTATTTAGACATTGAAGTGTAAATTAAGAATAATCTTTAGTTCAGTCGGAATCAAAGTTCGGGATATTATCTATCAATCATATTTTCTCTGCTCATCGTTTACCCTTTTGATTATAAATAGTGAAGAAATCTAATTAATTTTAGATCGCCCGGTGTGCTCCAGCAAACAAAAACGGGTGTATGGTGGAGGCTAACATAAACCAATGCACATCGCCTGTAGTTTGGACGCTGAGTCAAAGGCGAATACGTTTCACTGGGCTTTTAACACATAAATGGAGGTGGTTGACCTTCCTGAAGGCAGAGCTAAGATCGTAAATGGAAACAGCCTCGTTACCTATATGCCACAAACTCATTTAGAATAAGGTTCCCTGCTATGATTGGGCATAATTGAAGTGGAGATACAGCAGAGACCTCGTGAATTTCTAATTGTTCCTGCTAAACCTCGTGAGGTCCAACAGAACTGTTCTGTTTGGCATGAATTCGGGGCGTAGGAGAAATGATAGTACGTTGTCGGGCAGGAGGTGATGGTGGCTTGCCTCAACTCTTCTCCCTTGAGATTTTGCGAGAGTTGGATGGATTTCCCGTGGCCTCGTTTGATCACCACTTTAATCCGCGATTTTCTGTAACGGGTCGGAAAACAGGAACGGAATAGGTGTTAAAAATCCTGTCCTCAAATGAGCAAGGAGCCTCCATACCTGTTATCTACAACCACTTCACCCCCAGAGATATCGCGGAAGAACGAATGAGTGCATCGGAAGCTGTAACGGAAACGATTGCTCTTCCGGGAAGTATAGTATAATCTGTAAAGATTGGGCTGAGAGGTGGAAGCCTGTAATCTAGGAAGAACTGAGTAGCACTGTGGCCTTTAAAATGGTTGTTTGTGATTCGTTACCCTTATAATGTTAATTCATAAGATTAAGATATGATTGAGAGCTAAGAGCTGGCAAAGTTTGAAAAAATTTCTCTCTAGACTCCTTCCTGGGATGGGGCCCACTACGTCTGCTGATGTTGGCTCCCTTTCATTTTGGCTGCTTCCATGGTGATGACCCTCTTTTGGGAATCGGAAACTTCGTGTGTCACAGGTCTTATAGTGATAAGGTCTATGTATTTCAATAGGCGCCGAGCACACTAGCGTTAGGAATACAGGGGAGCCCTGTTTACTCTAAAGGCGTTACGTCAAGGATCTAAGCTCGGAACACGAGTACACAGGCAGTGTCTGCCCCAAGATAATACAGTGAGGTTAAAGATATTAACTCTTAACTCTCTTCAGGATCGGATTTTCTTCCCCTTTTGAATTTTTCCCTCTTATGAGAGGACTTAGGGAAAGCATAATGGATGTTCCATCTGTATTAATAATTGGGTGCATTTTACAACCTGTCTAAAAGATTGGGTGTTAAAAGAGGTGTTTAAGATGGAATAGGAGAAGGGAAAGTCTATCTACTTATTTAAAAGGGTAGTATGACAAGTTTGAAACAGGAAAAAGTCATAATAAATAAATATTTATAAGGTTAAATCCATACGGACAGGAACTCGAAACCTGCTTTCACCATTGTCTGCTCTAGCTAAATGACAAAAATTGTAATTTAATAGGACATGTCGGCATTGATGCATTGGTGTAATTTATTTAAAAATGGAATGAATATACCTAATTTTACCCTAATAAATTACTATTGTACTTATCACATTATACGATTGAAAGGAGTCGGGGCAGAGAAAGGCTCACCCAGTCCTCAAGAGCCACTTTACGGCAATGGGCAATGGCGGATCCAAGATAAAAGTTTGGGTGTGGGCTAACTTAGATTCGTTCCAATGAGTAGTCTGTAAAAAGGGTATTGATGATTAATGATAGTTATCATACACAAAATTAATAATTATTAACTTATTCTGATCCGAACTTTTTCCACACATCAGAAAATGATGAATTGTAGTTTTTAAACGTCACCTAAGGTATAATATTGAATTTAATTACTATCTTTGAGATGTAACTTTATTTTAGACATGTGTATTATATTAGGGACATTCGATCACTAATGTTTAAAGAACTGTTGTGATAAAACGGTCTGAGGCCGCTTAAATTCAGCCGCTATCACATGTTTAGAAACACATGCTACCCACGTGCATCTGCGAGAGGAAGCAGAGCGCGTTATCGCCACCATAGCAAATATTTAATCAAGGAGGTTCATTCCCCCGTTTTTCCTCCATACGTCGATCTCGCAAGATTGAGTTAGGCTTATGGGCAGATAAGGTATTTTCCCAGGCGCGACCGGGGCATTTCTCCCAAGTCCCCCACTCAATTATCCCCTACGCCATGGAGATGGCTCCGGGTACTTATACATAGCTTTCCGCGAATGAAGCCGATCAGATCCCGATTATATTCGTGAGGCATCACGCCGATCCAGTCTCCATTGTGCACCTAGGAACTCTTTACCTCGAGAACCCCCTTATTGTCCAGAAGAGGACAATATCCCTTGAGTGCCAAGGTTCGTGCCTTCGAGACGCCAAGTCAACAAGGCCCCCCCTGTTGTTCAGAAAGAGAACAACGTTAGAACAGCCATTGTTCTCTGAGCCCGTTTGACAAGAGACGGTTCTCCACCCCCCCTGTTGTTTAGAAAGAGAACAACGTTAGAACAGCCATTTTTCTTCAAGCCCATTCGTCAAGAAACGGTTCTCGTTTCCAAGACATCACGTCAGGATAATTTAATTCTCCCCCTTTTTAACGTTCTTCAATAGAACGCTTGGTTTCTACAATAACCTCCATTATTCATCTAGAACATCCCCGATTTGCTGTCACTAGGATCGCTCGTACTTCCGAGCTCCACTTCGCTCTTACTCTTCAAAGACAGTCCTTCCCCTTTGCTAAGGACGACCCCCCGAAGAACCCTTCTGCTGGAAATCGCCAGTGGGCCGAAGATTCCTTCGCATCGTCTTCCTCTGCACAACAACTTTGTAATTACGTAAGCTGAGCATTAACTTGAATCATCTAACCTTTTGTCAACGCTACCCTGTGCTTTAAATGGTTAAGCAAACCATTCCCCCCCCTTTAATTTTTATTTGTTTACCTTTTTAAATCTCTCCAAAGCTTAATCCTTGGATTAGTCAGATATTCCCACGACCCTTTCCATTCTCGTTTATGTAAACATTTTTTTTTTGTGTGTTGTTGATAGTTTAATTAATAAAACTCTATTTTATTAAGGATAGTCATATTATTTATCCTTGTGCCCCGTTCCTATTCAAGATAAATAAGCCTCTCTAGCCCCCCCCCCCTCCTTTTGGACTAATCTCGGTCAATCAGATTACCACGCACTCGAAATATTAAAATAAATCCCTCAGCGAATAGTTATATATGGTATATCGTCGAGAGCCTATTCTACGACACCTGTTTGTTATATATTCTATATTATTACATAACTCTTTTTGAACAGCAGAATCCAGGTATGGCTTAGAAAAGAAATATAATCATAACAGGGACTGAAATTGTTTTAGGGGGGATTTATACCCCTAGACCCCACGCAATTGTATATTTAAATCTTGTAAGTATTCTTACAAACAATGATGAATGCATTGAAAGTTAATATAAAACAAATTAACCAAGCCAACATGTAAAAAACTTCGCACCTTCATATAAGTGCCATTTCCCTTTCCATCAACAACACTTCGTATGTGCAACTTGAAATTATTTCCTTTTGTCACCCTCGGGAAAATAAAGAGAAATAACCTGTGTTGTCGCCTTGTTGAGAGTTTAATTGCGTCTCCTCTCAGTCTTCTTCTCAACCATAAAAGGGTCCAATTTCCTTTTTTGATTTGTTTGGGGTCTTAATCAAAGGTGAAAGAATAGGCCCAGGAATTTGGGTTAGAAAGTATTATTAATTAATATTAGGGTAAAGTAGAAGGTTCATACTCTAATATTTTTTGTGGTATCGCACCACCTGTGACCTTAATTTGAGGTTGAAGAGGGAAATGAAGCTCGCTAAATGATATTGTTTCGATAAAAAAAACACGAAACAAATATTTTCCTGTACTATTTGCATTCAATTATTTTAAGTCCCTTCTCCTTGCATTTTTATTCTAACAACATTTATAGAGGTAAATTTAATGGGCCATAAATTACTACCACCATGTTAATTTTGAAAATAATCAATCACTATTATTTGGGGGATCATGGTTAATCTTCTATTCCAGCTCCCTTCGATTTTTAAGGCATTTCACGACAAAAGTGAACTCGTACTTATCGGTTGTACCTATATCTTAATTTGGCAGTCAGTTTTCGCCCTCAAACCCAATAACATTTCAATTATTTGTTCCCTCATGATCTTACTCTACCCTTTTTTACCAAAATATAACTGGGCAAAAACGAATGTGATTAACATAAAAGAATAAAAAAATGTCTCACTGTGCAACGTATGAGAAGCAGGCTCCTCCTAATTAGGAATTTGACGTTTTTCATGACTTATGATTTAGTTTTTACATTTTTTTAATTACTAAACTGTCAATTTCCACTGTTTTGCTTAGAGCACTAAAATTGGCTCCAGAGGCACGCTCGGTTGATTTTTACTTTGATGATCTATTTGGTTATGTTAATAAAACAGTTTCTTTTCATGGTATTTTACGGCCTCTTTTATGTATATTCTTTACAACCATTCTTCTAATAGGTTAGAGATTATTATTTTAATATGGTAATGCTACTACAGCGGTCACTTGAAAAAACAATTAAATGGTTAAAGTCTAAATAAATTATAAATATATAGTAAGGCCACACCTACTTTTTACAAAATACAAAAATTCTGTATTTAGGAGAAAATTAATACTCCTAATGATGTATTATGTTCTCTTCATTATTTCAGGCCTATATATTTGCTCAGCTCTTTGGTGATAGGAAAAACATTGACATTAGAAATTTGTATATACTTTATATGATTTTTCGGTGCTATTATAGTATGGATCTACAGTTGTATTTATTCTACAGTATATTATGCATTCTATAGATATAACTACTTTATTATGCGGTCTATTAAAGATAAAATCATTTTTTTTAGTTATAAGAATAAAAATAATTTTAATACAATTTCATGTTACAATCAAATGAAATAGGAAATTTTTATCAGTGAAGATAAAAAGAAAAGGAAAACAAAAGAAAATGAAGACAAAAATCTTTTGACCTTATAAATTAATACTAGGTCTTAGTCTCACTGGAAATAATTTCCTGCCAATAATTCAAATGGAATGTCGAATCGGTTCAATCGTCCTTTCCTAAGAATGCTCAGCTTGGCGTATTGAGCTATCGTTGTTGGACTAAAAAATAAATATACTAAGAAAAAAGAAGAAAAGTTCTAATTTAGTTAATACAATCACATCGAGATAAATTTTGTTGTCAAATATTATGAAATATTATTCGAAATTAGAACTGTTTTTAAATTTTAATAATTAACTTTTCCAGTTTATAATATATATTTTAAATAAATTAAACCTTGAAAATACATCTAACATTAAAATTAACCTATAAGCTTATGTATTAACTAATTCTAAATATATATGTATTGTAAGGTGCCTATTTATTGCCTTAGAGAGCATACCATAGCGTAAATAGGAAATTTACAACACAGCTAAATTTGTTTGCCACATATCATAGGAACACCGATTTTTCACAAAACATATACCCATTCTATCCTTTTTTACCTGTTCTATGCCTTCCTGTTCTTGATCAAAAACATATACCCATTCTATCCTTTTTAACCTGTTCTATGCCTTCTGTTCTTGATCAAAAACATATACCTAATCTATCCTTTTTACCTGCTCGATGCCTTCCTGTTCTTGATCAAAAACATTTACTCATTCCATCCTTTTTGTGACCTGCTCTCTGCCTTCCTGTTCAAGATAGGAGGGTGAGGAAAGCTGGTAAAAGCGAGATCTTGCCTGTGAGATTAAACAATAATTAAATCTTAAGATGCCCTTATAGTGATAAATGAAGGTTAAAGTGGTAGCTACAGAAAATTAAATTCTGTATTAATGCCATTTACTAGAAGATTATGCTATTTTATTGCATTTTAATTTATCTTTCAATTTTTAGTCACGAGCGAGTCTAGTCGCGGGCAACTCTATATCTCGCTAATGTCAGTCGGTTGGTCGGTCCGTTGGTCGGTCCACGTTTTGCTTTTTTTGCAGTTTTTTAATAACATTGTAACTATTCGGCAGATTTTAACGAAATTTGAAACACTTATGTTGTTTTACATTCTTCTCAAGTAATTCTTTGAAAGCTCAGGTAAATTAGATAAAAATAACTGCGCTTATAGACCTCAGTGTAGATATTTATATAAAATTTTATTTTATTTTTCATGAGCTCAAGTCAATATAACCTTAGATATATAAAGGCTAATAATAAAAGAACTTTAGTATTAGTAGGTTTTTAATGTAGCTCGATAGGATAACAGAAGCAGACCGTTCTAGTTTTGATGAATTTTCCACTTAAAAGAGTTCTAGACCTGAGAAAAAGAAAATTGTTATTTCAGTGGTACCCAAAGCAATACTGTATAGATTTTTGTTTATAAAATAGAATATTTGAAGGACACTCATTCAAAGATTGGCTCTCCTCTTTTTCAATGGTGGCGACTCAACGAACGTTTCGGTTATAACGGGATGGATTTAATCACGATTCCGTATGTTTACATTACGTTAATTACACTTACCAAGGATTTATTTTCTCTGCGATTCCTTAGAAGAAGAAGAGGGTCCAAGGCTCCTCTCTCCTAAATGGTGAAGCGTTCATCAGAATCCATTTCTCTGCGAGTTTCACTTCCAAATTTAGAACGAAGAATGTTGATCTTTTAGAACTTTTTATATCAGTCGTCTACAATCATCTCATGAGAAAACAAATGAATTCCAAAATAACCTCATTACCAACGGAAAGCTTCAAATTAATTCTCTCCAAAGTAAGACCACTTCCGTCACTCAAGGATTAGCGAGGATTCTATAAGGACACACCGATATTCTGTAGAAATTTCTCCCTTCCTTACATGTATGGATTGACGGATATCCTATTCTTCCATTCCAATATTGTTCTTCTCCAACTCCAAGTATATATCTTATAGCATTTGATTTGGTTTCGAATCAAATTAAACGTTAGTTTTATGTATTTATATTATTATTTTTGTACTTTTAAATGTTACAATAATTTATTTTATAACCAAATATCTGAGTATTTAGGGAGAGTTCCTATGAAATTTTGTTTAATTATTGCAAGACTGGTGATAGATAGAGGGTACTTCCCAAATTAATTTCGTTAATTTGATAAAAAACTACCCTTTAAAGAGCCTCTTTTCCTCGTACATGATTTAATTTTGGTGCAATTTATCTTAATGTTCATCCAAGGCTGCCATCTCCCTGCCCGTAAAACCTTCATCTACTCGAGAAAGGAGATAATGGAGGGGCCTTTATCCAAGATATATTTATTTCCATCCCCCTTTTTCAAAAGGATTCTAAAATTGGTGGTCGTGTTTAATACCACGCTTTTCATCCTCCAACATCTGTCGTACCCACCCAAATAAAGCGAAGCATGGGTCTACTATTTCAGTAGGATTTAATTTAATTTTTTGACTTTCTTCCACTTTACCTCGTACTTTATGTGTGTCATCTACCCGGCACTTTATTAGGCTTAGTATCTAGTTTTTACCCCACTGCTTTAGGAGAAAGTAGTGATTTCTCAAGGAATGTCTTTAGCACTTCTTTTATATCTTGCTCTATCATTATTTTCACCAACATAGTAGACCCAGCAGAGAGCGAAAAATGTCGTTAAACATTCCGTAGAATAGGGTAAGTGGGCTCATTTTACAAAAAAATAATTTTAAATGCCACATCCATACTAAGACGCACGCTTTGCAACCATCTAGCTGGATTTCATGGGATGGCATGGTCTACTGGAGGTCAATCTACAGCCTTGCCACCTCTAGTAGAGTAGTCTATAGCCCAACATCTAGCGGTTTTAGGTGACTATGGCTATGCATTCGATGAACTAGAATTGTGGCTGTTTGTCAAAAACTTCCTCTATAATGCGAGTTCTTCTGCCAATAAACAGGAAGATCTTCAGTCAGAAGACTATGTAATCGTACGTTTTGCAGAGAAACCCAAGCATTTCACTATGTAGCCAAGCTGCTTTATAAATGTACTGATGATGACATAGGGATGATTATCTCAGAAACAACACGCACTATGTGATAGGTTCATTTCATTCAGAAAACCTGCAGATCCTGACGAATATCAAAGTCCCTGTAAAGATATTGTAAAGAAACTGCCTTAATCTATCATGGGGAAAGATAGATTGAAGCACCAGTTATCTTTGAAGCACCAGGGCGTTAGCATTTCAAATGTAGAAGCAAGAGCGTTGTGTTTGTGTTTTTTTATTGCCTTTTTATACACCAGTTTACTTTGTCATTTATAAATGAGCTAATTAGGGGTATGAGGTTATTTTTTGCTAATTTCCGTAGTTTAATACCCTGAAATGGGCTAATAAAGTTTATCAGTCATGGCCCACAATTTTTAAAGTCTCTAAAGGTTGTCTTTTATGTTCCATGTATAATTTTTCATGTTAAGTTTTGCTAATTTTCTTAACTTGATATTCTGAAATGGGCTAATTAAGTTTTTCTGTCATGGCCCACAATTATCAAAGTCTCTAAAGGTCGTCTTTTATGTTCCGTGTTATTTTTCACGTGTTGGTCCACTTGCCCCCAAACCGGGGCTAAGTTGGCCTCGTGTTTATACTTGTGTGCCTCTTAAATCAAAAGACTTATTTACTCCATATTATTACCTCAAAAAAGCAAGGGATCGGTTTATATGTTCCTGCAATATAATCGATTAAACTCAAATTTGTATTTTTTTGGCATCTCACTTGCCCCATTCTACGGTTTTTTTAAAAGATCTCCCAGAGAGTTTTGACCAAATGTTGGATTTTGTATTGGAATTCCTTGATCTTTTTTTTTATGATACTGCCTCATTTAATAGTAAATTCATTTTTTATTTTTATTTTTCTCATGGCCCACAATTTTTAAAGTCTCTAAAGGTTGTCTTTTATGTTCCATGTATAATTTTTCATGTTAAGTTTTGCTAATTTCCTTAACTTGATATTCTGAAATGGGCTAATTAAGTTTGTCTGTCATGACCCACAATTATCAAAGTCTCTAAAGGTCGTCTTTTATGTTCCGTGTTATTTTTCACGTGTTGGTCCACTTGCCCCCAAACCGGGGCTAAGTTGGCCTCGTGTTTATACTTGTGTGCCTCTTAAATCAAAAGACTTATGTACTTCATATTATTACCTCAAAGAAGCAAGGGATCGGTTTATATGTTCCTGCAATATAATCGATTAAACTCAAATTTGTATTTTTTTGGCATCTCACTTGCCCCATTCTACGGTTTTTTTAAAAGATCTCCCAGAGAGTTTTGACCAAATGTTGGATTTTGTATTGGAATTCCTTGATCTTTTTTTTAAGATACTGCCTCATTTAATAGTAAATTCATTTTTTATTTTTCTACAAATATATACTTGTTATTGTTTACTTTATTATAACTTTTTAAAATTTTTTACGTGTATACATAGATCATTATTTTTTTCTAGATTACATTGTAGGAATTAAAGATTACAGCATGCCTTCCCCCCTTAAAATTAAAAACTTTGAATGTGAGTTTTTACGGGCATCAAATGTAAAACGAGAATAGTGTTTCTGTAGTAAAAAACGAAAGGTTGATGCGAAGAAAGCAGCATATAAGTACCTACAAGTTTAAATGATAAATTCCTGCATGAAATCTGAAAAAAGTGTGTAGCAAACATAGGCCGTGGATGATAACCAAGAAATATTGCTATTCCTTTCAGACGGCTAGACTTCGCTACCTTGCCTAGAAATCCTCACATTGACCAAATATAGAGAAATGACAGAATAAATAATAGAAACAAAAAACAATATGAGCGGAAGAGGATGCGATAAGTTTTCAATACAACACAATTAAGAAATTATAAAATAAGAGAGGATTAGAATTCTAATTACATCAAACAAAATAAATGATCACAATCATTATATTACGCCAAGATTTTAAAATTATCTCTTTTAAATATGCCAAGATCTTTTATGTGCATGTCTAGACCCAATAAGGGTTGAAAGAAGTCGTTAAACTTTTTTAAATAAATAAAATACTACCTACGCTTAAATGCAATCAATACCTTTCCATGAATATTTCACTGTGGCCTTAAGAACATTTCGCCCTTGACTGGGGTACAGAACATGCAGCATCAAGCACTTCGCTTGACAGAGTTTATTTTTCTCTTGATTTATTTTTTTTATAATTGACTGCATTTAAGTTATGGAATAGAACCACTCTATTTGTCTACGCTCAGTTTGAAATGCACGCATTTATTTGGGAATTTCCTTCTTTATCTTTTTAATTTTCTTGTGATTTTTAGGGGCATTTTGTAGCGCAGGTGCCTGGTTAATTGTGATAGAGGAAATGCAAAAACTTTGTTCCGAGGTGAAAGGAAAAATATATTTGAATATTGTGAAAGAATAGTGTCAATGAAGTCCCACGAGGACCCTAAAATCTCACATAGCTATCACAGATGTGGTCAAAGGACGAGATGATGGGCCTAAAAACAACGCAAAGAGGCTCCGAATCGCAGATGTATTTACTTATTGAGGTTTCTCCCGTATACCATCTGCAAGCATGCGAGAGTAAAGGAAGACATCCGTTATCACAAATTCCTGGCTGGAAGACGTCCATTCTTCAGCTCTGTGTTTACCTTGGAAGAATCTCCACCCTGGCCGAAGGCGATTTTAGCCCAACGTCAGCCGGTATTTAACGTCATTCTCGTCAGAATCAAAGGAGGACAGGCTCGCAATCCAGCAAGAGACATATCTCTTCTAGATTTGGCCCCGCTTTCGTCTCCACAAGTGCAAAAGCCAGAAGCTCTCTCGTCAGAATTCCGAACCAGCCAATTGGCAATTTGCCAGTAACGGCCATCTCGTTTACCAGCGCAAGTATTCCTTCGTGTAAGTATTCTGAAGTGAATCTTAACCATCTGCAATTCTCCTCCTCTAATTGCCCCACCTTTCCTTCTTAGTCCAAGCATTAACTTCTGCTAAGCGCAACCTTTGAAGACTCAATCCGAATCTGGTCATTTACCTGCCTTAAGCTCATTAGCTCGTCCCTTTTGCTCGACTATCAAGCCCCAAAGTCAAGGATAATCCAATTTCATTTTATTTGTGTGAGTATTTATTTATTTTTTGTATTATTAATATTATTTTTCTACTTCTTTTTTAAATAACTTAGAACAGCATTCAGCTATAGCTAGTAATTAACGGCCAATCTGTAACCGCTCTTGGTTACTCGGGGAACAGTTTCCCTTTATTTATTTCCCCTCATTATCTTACCTCATCATCTGGTAACTAAGCCAAGGTTTATTCCTCACCACTCAGCTAATCTAATCCCCCTCTATAGATAGATATATATCGGCTATACCTTGACATATATAAAAAAAATTGAATTGTGGTTTAAAGTTTTTTGTACTCATAAATTGTTCAGGAAACTGAACTAAGGGAAAGATTGGCGTCATTGGGGTTGAAAAATATTAAAATGCTCATGCGTACCCTACATTCCTAACAATTATTCAATTTCTTTTAATTTTTGAATTAAGATTATTTACATGAGTAAAGTGATCAAAAGGTAAATTATTTTGCAAATAAGGGGAATACGAAAGAACGGTCAAACCTTTTTTTCTTTTTCTATCATTTGATCATTTCAAAATATTTTGATTTTGATATTCTTGCCCTCGAAAATATCTTCTCAATTTGTAACTTTAGAAAATTTCACTTATAACAAAAATCATGAATGGAACTCAACAACACGAATTATCGAAATAAACAGAGCCAGGGATGGTGGGGATATTTTTATGCCGAAGGAAATATAGAGGAAACGGGTTTCCAATTAAACATCTAATTCCTCTTCTGCCAATGGAAGATAGTTTGTCATGAAATTTACAATTGGCGAAGATAAATTACTATCTCCAATGCTAGTTCATGTGTATTCATAAAACTGTTACTTACAATGCACATATAGCATTGCTAACAGCTACGAGTAAGAAGTACACGTTGATTTGTGATTAAATTTTAAATACGTTCCATTAGAACTGGTGCATTTGGAAGAAATATGTAGATAAGTGAGACTTGGTGTTGAGAAACCCCACAAGAATTCTAAGTTCATAAAAGTTCCTTACTTCGACGAAAGAATATAGAGATTTTGTCATCTATCGATAAGAAGAGATCCGCGAGCTATTTATTCATTGTTCGTGAGTTGATTTACATCGAACGAATGAAATGAAGTATGATAAAATGGAAATTTTATAATGAGAAATTTGAGTTGAGTTTCTTCAGCCAAATAACAATATACCCATTTCACATCTGATTATTAAACTTTAATGTTTTGTTTACTTGTCAAGTTTAGGATACGCTAGATTTTTGACTGAATTTCGTATAATACTTCCATGATTGCATTTAAGTTGCAATGAGGTAAGAATTTACCCCATCCTTTATGTCTAGGAGTAGCCAATTCTGTCTATCGTATGTTTCTTTCTCAAACTCAAATATTTTAATCCTGACTCCTGATTGATGCCGACTTCCTTTGTTTAGGCAGAGAGTCTAGAATAGGATCAATCTGCACTGCCTTGATAAGATGATTTTCATTGTTTAGTAAAGTTTTGTTCATAGCTTACATAACTACTAAAAGCTTCCGACCTCAAAACGTAATGCCTTGCGCCTAACGGCGGGAAGATATTAAATTTCTAGAACAAATGTTCTCATTTATACTTTGAGAAATAAAAATATTGGACTTGATACGTAAAATCTTTCAGTTACCTTTTCTTCTCAATAAACCTTTACTTTTACTTTTCTTAATTTACAATAACAGGTTTAGTTAGCCTCATGGTTTTCCAAGTCAGGCTAGTTTTTAAAGCCTGCAATACTTGTAGTTTCTACGACTAATCCATGCCTGAATGTTATTTTCCTATCAAGGGATTCCATAAAATTGACAAGGAGTGAGTTTGAGGCACTAACGAAGCAAGAATCAGAGTTTCAGGTTTAAGCCAGCAGATTCCTGACTAGAAATACCGTTTAAGATTAAGTCTTATTTTTGTGTAATTTTGAAGCACATTTACTGTTGACGAAAGGAGTTTATGCACTCCTGCAATAGAAATTCATGAATTTGCAAGTTAAGCGATAACTTGACAAATGGTTTAAGAACTATCTGAAGATAAGAATCCCCTTTGATGATCGATAAATTTTCCAAAGCCTGGTGATCCCTTTACCCTTCTCGCGTTTTGTCCCGTTTGTCTCGTCTTCAGCAACCTATAAAATATAATATATAATAGAACTTATTTTAATATTTTATCTTAATATATGTCTTGTTTTAATTAAAAAGTTATTAAAAGTTAAAAATTACCTTCGAAAGATGACATTCAGTGTTTTTCATGGTCTTTAAAACAAAGTTCAATGCGATGACATAGACAATGAATCGAGATGACGTCCTCGTTGTCTCATTTTAACTTACGCAAAACTTCATTGTTTCAGCCATCATCACTAAGGCTCCATCACCTGAAACTCTTAGTAGTCTTTGAGACAGAATAGTGTAACCTTTTCCTGTAACCTGTATCATGAATTGCTTGATGGCTTCCACTATTACATCAGCATTTGCCTATGTCACAGCTTGGATTACAAAGGAGTGGACAAATAACTCTCTTTTATGAGTAAACCGAAAATAAAGAATCTCATCTTCAAGTTCGGAGGCTTGTGTTGATCCATTGCACATCAAAGAGAAAAAGAAGGCCTTCTTTTCAAAACTGTTTCAACTTTTCTCTTTCATTGATTCTAATGACGTTGGTAAATTCTATTCCCTTTTTAAATTGTGTGATATTGCTTACTAACCTCTAATTTCTTTGTTTTGTCAAGCATACACAGGTTTTCAAATTCTGTGTAAGGTTTACACCTTAGAGCAATGTAGTGAGTAGTTAGAAAGAAAAAGGTGAATTTGTCTGTTGAATTTACATTTCTTATTTGACTGAAGAGCCAGATCATCTTGTATGTCTCCAGGTTTTGCATTTTACACCAACTTCCTTAATGAGTTTATTTTATGTTCCTATGAGTTTTCATATTTACCGATATTTTCATAGTTAAAAACTTTACTACAAGTTACAAAGGGGAACTCCTTTTTTGCTGAAAATTGCTGCCAAGGAGCATATATCATCATATTTATTTTTTTCTATCGTAGAGAAGCCAAGGATGCACTTCTTTCCATTTCGGTAGGAATGTCTTATTTCGACTTTCTCTTCATATTCCTACTGTTTCTCCAGAATCATTTCTTCAGTTAATTTTATTTTGGGGGGTGATAGTGGATTACCACAGAAGAAACAGTAAATAGATTTTTTTTAGATATTTGTAGAAGCTTGTAACTAGAAAAACAAAAAAATATTCTCTGTGATTTTTACAACCAACTGTTTGCCTCGGGTACATCGCCAGGTATTATCTATGGTTTACCAAAAACTCACAAGGTAGGATTACCTCTCCGTCCAATATTATCTGCCATTAACACCCCTAGCTTTAACTTAGCCAAGTTTCTAGTCCCCATAATTGAACCTCTCACTCGCAACGAATTCACTTTGAAAGATTCATTCGAATTTGTCAGCTACATTTCTCAATTGGATTTGAACCACTCCTTTATGACGTTAATCGATGTAGAGTCTCTATTTACTAATGTACCTTTCATGGAAACTTGCAAAATCATAACCGATACCCTTTTTCAATTAAATGATAGCATTTTAGGTCTAACCAAGTCTCTTTTTTCTACCTTATTAAAATTGTACGTAGAAAATACAGTGTTCATTTTTAATGAGATTTTGTAAATTCAACACGATGGAATGGCCATGGACTCTCCATTGGGTCCCAGCTTCACTAATGCTTTTTTATCCTACCACAAAAAAACTGGTTAAGGGACTGTCCAGGTGAATATAAACCGTTAGTGTTTAAAAGATTTATCGATGACTGCTTCCTTATTTTTAAATACAAAGACCATGCCCCATTATTTTTAAATTATTTAAATCAACAACACCCTAATATTAAATTTTCCATGGAGACAGAATTAAACAATAAAATCTCTTTTCTGGATGTCACTGTTTCAAAAGTTGGTTCTAAATTTAACACATCAGTTTACAGGAAACCCACTACCACTAAACTTGGCACCCACTTCTTTAGTTGTACTCCTACTATTTTCAAACATTCTGCCATCATAAACGGTATACACAGAGCTTACAAAATCAGCTCAAATTGGTTTCACTTTCATTCCGAAATAGAATATCTTAGGAGCTTTTTTTCATTTTAATTTTTTCCCAGACCATCTTTTTGACAGACTTACTTCCAATTTCTTATTTAAAATGTTCTCTCGAAAAACCCCTCTAATAACTGTCCCCAAACAAAAACTATTCTTAAAACTCCCTTATCTTCCACTTGACACAAAATTCAACAAAGCTCTACTCTCGACTCTTAATAAATACTTTCTCCAATGCAAGTTTCTCCTAATTAATTCTAATTCTCTTGCTGTCTATACTTTCCTTCGGCACACAGAATCCCTCCCATTATGCCTGCGTTCCTTTATCATTTATCAATTCACTTGTGCGACCTGCCAAAGTCGCTATGTAGGCCAAACAAGTCTACGATTAATATGTAGGATCGCTAAGCATATCGGAGTATCATACAGAACCAACATTCCCATCTCCAAACCCGAACACTTCTCTATACGAGAACATTCACTAAAACTTAACCACCCACTTGACTCTGATTCCTTTAGTATACTCTCTTCTGCCTCCTCTTATCTAAGTTTAAAAATTCTTGAATCTCTTTACATCAATCAAATAAACCCGGAACTCAATGATTATTCATCACCCCTTAAATTATTCACTATATAGACAAATGTACAACCAACCACATCCTCCTTAATAGTTTTCTTTTTGCCTAATTTTGTCCGTATTATCAGTTGTTACTCCCAGCTTCACCGTTATAAGGTTAGTACTCGTGAAGAGAAATTTTTATTTCTATTTTAGTTTGTCCCATTAATATCTAAGCGATCTGGTTTATTATTGATTTTTTCTTAATTTAATGTTTTAGTCGTCCTTTTGACCCCTCCATTATTGATTATTTACTATTTAAACTTTCGTGCCTTAGTCTACTCGTATTATTTAATGTTCAATCACTTAAAATTTAACTTAACTGAATTACTTGCTTCGCTCCGTTTATTAATATCCGCTTCGATTACATACCCCCTGATCTAACTTATTTTCGATTGTTCGCTCTGCCCTTATAATTCTCTCTTGCTGTGGTTTATAGTGAATTTTTTGTATTCCGCTTGATTCATGTTTATTATTCATATTTGCTGCTCATGGGATTATTTAATCTTTTTTTTTCTTTTTCTCAGTCTTATTAATCGATTTCTTCATGTCTTGCTTTCGACTTTATTGCTATAGTTTACAATTTTTGTATTTTGATAGTCATTTAATTCATGTTTATTATGCATATTCTAAACTCATGGGATTATTATTTAATTTAGTTATTTTTTAAGATATTACATCAATTTCTTATTAATAGATTTTCACCAATCTGCTTTCAACTGTTTAGGATTATATATTGTTATTTTAACTTCTTGCTTTGGGTTATCGTTTTTGACTCCTGTAATGTTTTTATTGCTGTGTTTAGTGATTCTTATAAAAATAATTCTTTGAATTCGCTGATGATGGACATCGTCAATGACCGAAACGTCCGGAAAATTACAAGTTCAAAACCATCGCATATGTCTTCATATTCCTGCTACGAATAAGGATACCAAGGAACGAATCCATCACTAATATATATATATATATATATATATATATATATACTCTGGGATCTTGGCGCACCTAAAGTAAATTTTGACCTAAAATAATCTTCAAAAGCATATACAATAATTACTATCTACTAATATTTTATTGAAGAAATGAAGAGAAAAGAGTGAATGCGTCAATATGCTAACGCACGTTTTAAAATCGTACGTCTAGCACTGGCCAATAGCTGATCGATTGATTATATTATCGAATACCGCATTTAGTATTCTAAAAAAATATTTAAGAAATAAGGTAAAAGAGATTTGTCTCCACCCGGGAGATAGATGAAAAATTTTCTTTCCCCCCACAAGAATTTTTATTACATTTTTCGATAGGGCGACCCTTAAATCTAGGGTTAAAATGTATTAGAGTTTGGGTTGAGAAAAGAGCTTACTCACAATTTTTAAGGAATATATAGATGGAATCGATCATGTGTTTTTGTTGAGATGTGATACGTCAATCTTTACTCTATGCTATTTCATCAAAAATAAATTGAAGATATTCCGTTCGTGTGGAAGCTCGTGTATTTTTGATGCAGAAAATTATTATTTGTCGATATCAAACTTATACCGTTACATTTTTCTAAATATCGCAGCTAGTTCTTTTAGATATAAAATAATACCTACAACATTTCCCCTAGGACTATATTATAGAATTTCTCGGTACGAAATTTAAATTCCTCACCACGGTCCGTTTTAGAACTTTCTATACATGTTTCTGTAACTGCGATAATATTTAAAGTTTTTGTCTTATCTATAATTTTCAATATATAAATCTTAAGTGTGAGTTTTTGTAAAAAAATACATTAGAAGTTCGTGTTAGATTTCCAAAACTTGGGGTACAAGATTATTACGTTGCTACGAACAGCACTTTTATATGTGCTCTCAAGTCCCTGTTACATTCATGGAGGAAAATCCATCAGAGAAGTAATTAAAAATCTACCTACTATTTGTGAGCCGAAAATGTTCTTCAACCCCTCTTTCTAGAATAGCTCTCTTATCTCTTAAAACTTGTTAAAAAAATTGATGAAGTTCACAACTTCTTTCTCGCAGATAACGTTAAAAGAGCTTTTTATCTATGAAGTTCTTCCAGGTAAGACATGCACCGCACCCATTTTCAGAAACACGTGTAAAAGTTTATGTTCTTATTCTTTTCCTTCAACTTTCTCATCAATTGGTGGCCCTTTGCTAGGAGGTTTTGGACCTTGTAGATATAACATTATTAGTTCTTATATGCAGAATGCGAAGTAACTTGAGGAGGTAGATCCTTAGTTAAATTTCAGCATATTCCACCACAATCTCGACTCTTCACCCAGGATATATTATCTTCACCGTCGCTTTGGTTTCCTTCCTCAGAATTACTCCAGGAGGCGTTTAGTAATTGAATCCCAAGTAAAACATCTATGAAATAATTTTCATTGTGATCAGAACCTAAAACTCAAAACGTATTGTTATCATTACTGTTAATCTTGGTTTATCAGTAAAAAGGCGACGAGAAAGACCTTACACAACCTAACTGGTAGGCACTAGAAGGGCGGCAGCAACCCTGTTAAAGGTACTAAGTCATCCTGATGATTACGTACTAGTACTCACCCTGTCATCTGGATACAAACAACCTCGATAAGACCCCGCGTCGAAACACTGCACCTGCAAATCTTGTTGCAGGCAATAAATTTTATCGTCTAACTCTCTTCTACTTATCACTCCATAGAACAAATAACCTGATCCATCGAAGTTAACTTGCAAAAAACAGCTACTAGAGAAAGTACAAGTTATTTCATTGGCGCCATTCCTTTAGATCACTAAGAGATAATTAGAGTAGAAAAGAAGAGAAGGAAAGAAACAAAATACGAGGGGGGTCAATAAGTTTTGCAATTCGGATATAAGGAAACGAGATATGAGGAACAGTGTTTTATTATTTTTCAATAGAACTAACCTCGACTTCAATGCACTTGCACCACTTGTCCCTGAGGCTTCGAATTCCCGACAACCAGAAATCTCCCGACTGCTGTTCAATCCACTCCTGGACGGCGAGCTTGGCATTTTCATCGTCCCTAAACCGGCGTCCACGCAGTGCAGCCTTGAGCTGGCGCAATAAAAAGTAGTCGCTAGGTTGTTCAACCTTCTCCATGGTTGAAAAATTTGTGACTGACGATCTGCGATCAGCTACTGCTTCTTAAATAGACGAGGCAGGAGCGTGCGGCTGCCGGTGCTGACTTGTCATAACCTTTCCTAACATCCCCACAAGCAGCCATCCTCCTTCCTCTGTTTTGCCCTACCGATTCGCAAAACTTATTGCCCGCCTCTTGTATATTATTTTCCTGTATGCAGGGGAAAATGTATATGAGTGATATGTTTTACAAAACATAAAGTGTTTTGCAAACATATATTGAATCATCTGTTCTCTTTTATAACTAAACATGGTGATTTTACACTAATCATAAACAAATCCTGAATTTTAATCGTTTCATTATTTCCAATGTTTGATTTGATAGCGCAGGTAGAAAAGTGAACCTCGATGACTCGTTCAAATATATTTGGATTACCTCTAAATAAAGTTAATGTACATTAATGATGCTATTCATCACTTAGATATGTATGTAACATATGTATTGACAAATTTTGGCGAGGAATAAATGGGCAAATAAACAACACGAAATAAGCTAGTAGAGATGAAAATAAATTATTACCTGTAAAAATAATATATATATATATATATATATATATATATATATATATATATATATATATATATATATATGAAAAGAGAGAGAGAGGTGGTGGGTGATTTGTTTAATAAATTCAAAATAAAAGAAATAGCAGTTAATTTATAGATTAATATTTACCGAGTTTAAATAAATCACCTTCACCTCAACCACAGCCTACATGTGGTATCGAAGCCTGCTTCCGGCCTTCTTGACGTTGTTTATATTTAATTTTGTGAAAACTGTGGTGATTTTAAACCTAATCTCCCCCTGGTAGTTTACCGGAGGTTTTTTGTCTTTTTCTCTCTCAACGATGCCCCATACATACAAGTCAAGAGGGTTGTAGTTTGCGGAGTTAGGAAGCTAGATATTCGGAGTGACGTGATCAAAGAAATTATCTGACTTAGTAGACTGGGTTATCTTGCTTGGGTGGCATAGTGCAGAATCCGGCTGTCACACGGACCGCTTCCTAATTTACAACTACTGGATCGAGGAATACGCTAACTCCTTTGGCTACTTGATATATTGTAGGTGAAGTAGAGCCAACAAGGAACCTTACAAATTGAGTACCCCGTTGGCCCTATAAAATCTTGAAGTGGTCACACACTAAAATAATATGCCATTTGTTAATAACACTAGCCAACAAATGTTAACTTTGTCTCTGCTACTTGAGTAAATGTTATTGAAACTAACTAGTCTTGGTGCGTTGATTCCAAATCTATGCTCGGATTTGTCCTAAAGCCTAGAGATCCTGAGTTATGCAACCTAGGCTATATGGCTCACTTTGTCACCTTTGAACAATTAATGATATAATTATTACAAGTTTGAGAAGAATGAGATGTTCCTGGCAAAGGTTTGGAAACGGAGTACCTTATTTGGCATTATGTGCGTCCTCTTGCAGATCCAGACAAGATATGTATTACATATAAAAGAGGTAGTACTCAACTAACTATATTTTTTTTTTTAAATTTTGAGACTCTTGCTCTCTTGCTTGTACTTGGATATAGGATCCTCCCGTTTTAGGAACCAGCAGTAGTCACCCATCATATTTTCGTTAAAGCGGCCTTGGTACCTTCTTTCCATCATTGCGATATCTCGGTGAAATCTTTACCCATGTTCGTCACTAATATCACCCATATTAGATGGCAAGAAATCTAGATGCGAATGCAAGAAATGCATCTTAAGAGACATCCGACACCCAATTTGTTGATAGGCCTTTAGCATGTTGTCTACTAGTTCTTTATAGTTTTCAGCCCGATGATTACCAAGAAAGTTCTGCACTACATGGACAAATGAATGCCATGCTGCTAACTGAAGTGGAGTTAGTTTATTTCTGAACTTCCCGTCACGTGTCAATTCTCTGATCTCTGGCCCTATAAAAATGCCAGCTTTAAGTTTAGCATCGGTTTTCTTTGCACCAAATTTCTCTTTGAGATACTAGAATTCATCAGAATCATGAGAAGGTAGATCTTCTGTGGATGTACCAAAGGCATGTGCTTCACATTTTATTAGCCAACTATGTGTTCTTCTCTTTCAGGCCCCTTTTTCGACAATATAATGATTCCTATCGTCACAGCTGTTCCATAGGCATAAGAAGCACATATTCTTTGTTTATCCTAGCTGCAGTCCAGAAAGTAAAGAAATTACCTTTAGATCACCACAGATATTCCACGTATGATGCGAGCAATGAATACTTTCCAAAATAAATTTCATTGAGTCATATGCCTCTATCATCCCAACAATAAGTGCGACATGAATTGAATGTTTTTTGTTACCATTGTGTAACAACACAGCTTTGAGGCTAGCAGTGCTTGCATCGATGAATAGTTTCCATTCATCAGGTACATGCTCGTTTCCTAACTTATTCATGAGGCCATTAACATCAGTACAGAAACAAACACTATCTTGTTCTTTATAGAAGGCAGCTAAGGCCTCATGGCGTTTACGGAAAGTAAATAGTTTTGCACCGTCCTCTAGAAGATTCCATTGCTGTAATCTTGAGCCTAACAGTTTTTCGCTCTCCTTCGACAATGACAAATCAATCACCAAATCATTCAATCTTTCTTGATTTATCAACTCGATCTGTTCTTCCTTAGAATCATCCACATACATTTCATCGTCATTGTTATCTTCCTCTTCAGGCGATGAATCATCTTCTTTAAATACACTAGCTGATGGAGTAACTGGGATTGGCATCTCCATATTATGGGGGACTGGTTTTATAACTCAGATACAATCTTGATATATAATTTTTGACTTGTTTTTATTTGAGAATCTCCAATGTTTGTCATACAAAAGTAGCGATCAAAAACATTATATTTTGGCTCACGCCACACCATTGGAAGAGCAGAAGGCATACCCTTTCGTTTGCCATTTAACCACTGTGTGAACCCTGTACAACGTACAGTACAAGATTTATGAGGTTCTCAGGGCTTGTCTTGGTCACCAACTTTGCAACCAAAATAATAATTGTATGCAGTTTTCACTCTTTTAGCTAAATTTAGCCGCTGGTTGCTTGGAGTATATCTTCCACAGATATAACAAAAGTTGTCTGGGCTATTTATACATCCTCGCCGATTCATGTTTTCCACTCAGTTTGTTTATATCCTGTTATATACTTTTGTACAATCGTATTTCATTTACAATTTAATTGAGAGATAAATCTGAAAGAAAAATGCAATTAATTACTGGATGTAAATACCGTTTCAACACCACTACTATAATGAATAAATTTGACAACGTGATAAAGCAGGAGTGTAAAGCAGGAAAAAAACACAAACAACACATCCTTTCACTACGGTAGCCGAAGTAACACTGCCCATATATGTAACTAAAGAGTATGTGTGTAACTCAGAAACCTTAAGTGCTAGAACAATTCTGATTACAGATTCGGAATCAACATACTCGATTTAGTATAAATCATAAGCTAATACCCAAGTAGCAAAATCATTGTTGACTAGTGTAATCAATTACTGCAAAGAAACCCGTATATTTGTAAATAATGCTATACCGCTAGTGAAAAATTATTGTATCAATGCAGAGCAAACAGTATATTTGTAAGCTACACGGTAAACACACAGACATTCACACATTAAAAAACAGGTGCAAACGGACCGTTTTGTCCACGCGGCGATGACGAAAACAATTTAAGCAGCTGTGCATAGAAATAATAGGTTTGCTAGATAGGAAACTCTGAACCACCAGCGGAGAAAGAGAGAAACGCCCCTAATATTTCGTTAGAATAAAAGTTTGTAATAAGCAAAAAAATACAATCTGATAGAGAAAAAATACAGGAAACACTCATTCTGTTAACACCAATAAATAGCAAGTCACAGGGACGTGAAGAAACTACGAAACAGGAAATCAGCTATTTTACTTGCTGGAACTAAGGTGGATTTAAGATCAAAATTTAAACCCACAAAACCGCCATTTTCTTTTAATTTCCTTAACTCTGCTAAGTAATAAGCGGGTTAACGTTAACCCAGCCTACAAGTGGATATTCCGCGGACATCTGGAACTTTCAATTAAATTCATATTGAATTCTACTTCATGACTAACAGCAGCCATTTGCCCTGAGCTGAATCATACCTTTCATTCCACCTAAGATAAAGGGGTGGCCTACCTATAATATCTCTTCTGAAAGAGAAACGGTGGCAAAAAGTGGCCTTTGCTCCTGACCACTTCAAATATCATTATATGGACCGGAAACTTGGTCTTTATGACTCTCAAGATATATTTGCACCAAACAACAAGCCATCGGTTGTTTTGTGAGTTCACCACCTGCTCCTGGCAGAAAGTCTTCTCTTCTGAGTAATAAAGCAATGCCAGGCAGGAGGGGGTGTGTCAGTTTGTTTACAAGCTTTGCAGTAGGTTCTTTCCGCTTGTCTGACTTCTTCTGTGACGAAAGCTGCCTTTCTTGCCTGATGAGAGACTCTGACACTCACTTGTCCCTCGCTCTGGACTTCATAGTCTTTCTTGGCTTGGGGCCAGTAAAAATCTGGGTTTTGAGACAATTTCGAGTATCCTTTTCCTTTCTAAATGATTAGAATTAGGTGTCCGAGCTACTATAGCCTTAAAAGCACACCCTGTCTAATACAACTCATTCCTGATTCTTTACACCGTTCTCATATTGACACAAACACTCTAAAACTCAGGGGTGTGGAGCCAGAGCCGGGTGTTTTTGGAAGAGCCGGAGCCAGAATCACTAAAATACCACCGGCTGGGGCTGCAGCTCCGGCTAAAAAAATTGCCATTTTTGTAAAGCAGGTACATATACAACTCACTCAGCCTATTAAAACCGCTGGTATTATAACAATAGATCAAATAGTCTGTCACTTTGCCCCCACCAGAACTGTGTAGCTACTTTTATGAGAATCAAAATTTACAATAATCACGAGTATAGCATTAGAGGAACTAAAATACATCTGAAAATACTGCGCAACAAAAGCAATTCTTTTTAAAATACAAACCCTCTCTAAATGGTATTGTTAATGTGACATCACATCCAAAGTGAACTTTAAAATATTGAAATAATTTGCAAAAAATTGTGGAGAAGTTTGACTTTCTGAAACACTGAAGTTTGGTTAAGAAATAATAACTTATTAGGGACGTCACATTAACAATACCATTTAGAGAGTTTTTTTTAGAATGCGTGTAGCGGAAAAATGCACATAGGGCAACTGTTTGTTTCCCAAACAATTTCGTAAAATAACATCAGTTCAAATGATTTTAGGAAATTTTACCGAACAATATAAAGTATATCGTGAAATACACGATAATTTATTTGTGTATTTAACGATATAGTGTATATTAACCTATTGATGCCGACAATTTATTTTTTAAGTTATTGATATTATATTTTGGAAACCTCATTTTAGTGTAATAAATTAAGCATATAGTCTCTTAGAATTATTTTTTTTATTTACAATAACAAATACTGGGGTGGCAACCAGGGTTGCCACTCGGCATTTAAAGCATAACACTTTGCGATGAGAAAATGAAATTAGCTTAATTCTTAAATTTTATTATAAAAACACGCTGACACATGTATATTATGTTGAATGATATGGCACCATGTATAGAATATAGAGGGGAACATGATATCTTTTGCACTCATACTTCGTTCTCCTTGCGCAATGTTTAAATCTTGAGTATTTAGGGGGCAACGGCACTGGCCAGTGATCAAAATGATCCTTCCTTACTTCGTCTTACGCAACTCCCCGTATCCAGTTAGTTGATGGTCCAGGTCTTTTTGTATTTATTCTATGTTGTTTTGATGATTGAAGCACAATTTGTCTTAAAAATTAGTGAAGTAAAATAGAATTTCCAATTTTTGTATACAAAAGCCAAGCGTTGACAGAAGAACAGCAGATACTCCAAGAAAATAATGGCCACCACCATTTTTTGCGAGATCGAATTCGGATGCGGTAATTCGCAAGAAATTTATCAGTTAGATCAACTCCACCCATATGCTTATTATAAGCTTCAATGGCATTAGGCATAGGAACAACAATCTTTTTTTTTATCAACTCACGACCATCGGGAGCACTTTGATTTAGGATCAACACCAAATTTGTTTTAAGCAACTGTTACCACCTTATTGTCTTTCCACTTCATTAAAAGTTGATCATTAGTACACATCGACTCAACATAACCTCTTTCCCTTTTTATAGCACTTTGGAAGCTGGTAATGGTGCAATTCCCAATCTTCCTTCTCTTATAGGGCTAATTCCAACAATACCACTGTTTGAAAGTTCATTCAAAGAGTAAAGGAAGTAAACAAGTTAACAAATTATAAACACTGTCCAGCCCTTATCTTTGCGCTTTTAACTAAACCCAACACAACATCTCCACCTTGACCTAACCCAGTTACAGGAAGTTTGGTTGAGCTAACACAATAAGGTTCTGCATGAAACATGTATCCATCCGAACCAGATAGAACCCACAGTTTATATCCAAACCGTATTGACTTTCCCTTGATAACTGTTTCGTGTTGTGATGCCCATAATATGGCACAATTTCTTCATCAACACAAACAACTTTAGGCAGATCAGAAATTTTGGATGATTTATTTAAATTTTCAAAAATAGGCCTAACTTTATAATGGTGATCATCATTTATATGCTGATTATCAGCGAAACGCACATTATACTTTCAAATGGGTCTCATCGCATGTTATCACTAACTAAAATGTAATACAAATCAGGATCTGTATTCCACTGCAACCGTCTAGAAGGGAGTTGATTATAACCAGGAGAAAATTAAAATAGCATTGAATGACAATATGTTGTCTCGATTTACGGCAGATGAATGCAAATTTCTCTCAGTTCCATATAACCTGATCTATACAATGATGAGATCGATGAACTCATCACTGAAGTCTAAGCGAAATGCATTGTATGGAGATTTTACGTATTTCTTCCAGTAATCCGTTGGTGTCGGTCCAATAAATTTCTCAAATTCAGGAAAATTTGATCCTAATCTGGAAGAACAAACAAGAGAAACAACATTGATGATGATCATGATCCTGACGATAGTACTACTACTATTATTATTTCTACTACTACTAATAATAATAATCATGTGTTTAAGTTTGAAATGGAAATTTTCAAAAAAAAGAAAAAAAATATCAGAAAATAACATCAAAATTAACAATTAATTCCGAATTGTAGGCAGTTATGACTAATCAATCAAGGCAAAAATTTATATGCGGTGTGTGAATTTTGTATTTTTTCCTTGAATAAATCTACAGAAGGGAAATCATCCGTATAACATGACAATTTATTGCAAATATGGAATAATTGGTACGCGCGAAAGCGTACACAAACACGCACACGCACGAATATATAGATATAAGAGAGAGAAGAATAGCCAGAGAGTGGGAGAAATTCATGTGACTCTACAAACAAGACAAACAACATTGATGAAGGTAGGAGTATAGAGAAATTAATATATATATATATATATATATATATATATATATATATATATATAGATAAGTATTACTTCTTAAATATTAAACAACAATATTAGGGAGACTCATTTGTCATGTTCACGCTCGCAGCGAATATTTGTATATCGTTTATGCAACTTTGGTTGCCAGAAAAAGTAAAATCTTTCTCTAAGTTATAATAAATCATGTTATGGAATTATTTTTCTTATATATATAAAATATGATCATTCGTGGATTTAATCTTCACATATTAATGAAACAAACAAAAATATAAATAAAGTAGATATGTTTTGGAGAGAGGTGTCGAAGCCATATTTAGGCTCGCGTATAACGTGGTTAAATAAATACAATATATGTACATTTAATTTTTGCGAGCACAACACAGCCAAACATAGTGTTTTAAATAATTGTAGGCTTTTATTACAAAGTGAAAATTTCATGGAAAGTAAATAAATTTGTCCCACATATAACGAATAAACAATAGTGACAACTCTAGTTCTGAAACGGCATTAATGGGTTAAGTTGGGTGTAGGATATTTGAGAAAATTTTGATTTAAAATAGCTAATAGTTAAATAAGAAGTAACTAGAGATTTGGCGAAATTAAATTAGGAGCTTTGCTTCTCTTATGGTAAAGTTATAGCAAGAAACTAATATTTTTACCTTTGGTTAAAATTTTTATGTACAATGTAGTTATACTTGTTTGTAACAAAAGTGTATTTTTAATTATCCAATAACATATTGAAAGTGAAGATTTACTTCATTTCAGAAATATATATATAGATTTGCAATAAGAATGAAACTACAAAATCCAATCTTATTAATAAAGACTAGGCTATAAGTATTCTATATAACTATATTAGTTATATTTTTGAAGCACTCAATAATGAATAAAGGATTAACAGAAAAGTCTAGCGTATTTCGCTATTTTACTTTTACTACAGATGATATTCTGTTTGTAAATGTAATTGTGAAGATGCTGGTGAACGGAATTCAACTTATGAAGCCAAAATTAGTATTCCTTCAACACAAAAAGGAAATATTTGAGAAAGAGCATAAGATAAAATTCGTTTTAACACATTTGCGATTTTTTAATTTTCAAAGACGTAAACGTTTTTAATTCTTAAAATACTGCCCACCGATGTCATTTCCAACCTACGGAACAACTTAAAACACTAACGTAGTTATTTACTTTTCAAAATTTTTTTTTTTCTTTGCAAAATTTTAAGCTTTCTGCGCCATTTGCCCAATTTCCCCCAATTTTTGGCCTGACTCTGTTATATCTTCAGGCCATATGCGCATGCGTCTTTTGGCGATTAACCAATAGCATTCTTCGTTATATTTTTATATACATATTTCGGACGAATCGCGGATATCTGGGTTTTCAGTTCATATGGTATAATGGCGTGCGGTGGCTGTGCTAGGTTGAAATACCAACTAATACGAGAAGTTTTTTATGCCGATTGCCAGGCATTATAAATAGATAGGGCTCACAGTGTAATCCCGCGAGATATTACATGCTCTACATGCCGCACATGTAGATTCAGACAGGATCAGAATTTATTTTACTGTGTTAAAATTGCAAAGGATTCAAAAGGGAGTAAGACCCCATGGACATTATCCGTTAGTGCGTTTAAGGACACGTGGCTTTCTAATGCCCGCATTCAACCAGGTAACTGCATGAATTTCAAGACAAATGAGGTGATTTCTTTCCCTCAAATTTCTGTCTCATTTTATTAAGTTAGGTAAGTTTAGGCTAGGTCTGGTTCTGGATCTTTTTAAATGAATTTAAAAAGGTGTTTTTCTTATGCATTTCATGGGAAAACTAGTGTCAGAAATTAAAAGTACACAAAAAATGCATTTAAAAAACACATTTTTAAATTCATTTGAAATATGTGTTAAAACGAATCTTTACCAGAGCATATAATTTGAAGTTCCACATATATTGTAATCAACCTGAAGTTTCAAATATTCTAGAAGCGAATAAAAAGAGGCAAATGGTAAAGTAATCAGCCAGTACTTCGGCTGTATCAGCAACTAAAAGTCAACACTGCCAACCAGAGCTTAGTAAATATTTTAACAGTCCAAATGTGAATACGGCCATAACACCAGATCAGTTAGAAAATAACATAATAGAATTACTGGTAAAGAATTCCCTTCCTCTTTCTGTCATCTGTAAGCCAGCTATGTTAAAGTTTAATAACTGATATGGCCCAAAACTCAAAACTAGTTTCGATAGAAGTAGTAGTAGATCTCTGGTTTTTGAAAAATAAAAGAAACAAAAATGTCTCTTAAAAATGATCTTAAAGGTCGTTTTTTTATAAAAAAGGGATGGTTGCCAACATTTATGAACACACTACTTTGCAATAAATGTTTGATTTATTGATTATAGTAATAACATAGTGATACTCAAGCCTAACTTACAGGTGAGTGCCTTTATGAGCTTGTAAATGATGTTTTACAAGAGTATGAAATAGAAAAAGATAAGGTCTTGTACATTGTAACTGATATTGCTGATCAAATAGGATCAGTACAATTGAAAAGTTAAATAAAGAGCAAGGAAGAGAAGAAGAATGTGAAATAGTAGCTCATTCTGAGAAACAGACTCCAGAACTGGAGCCTGATGATAGAGTCGAACTTGATCATGTAAATAGTACTGCAGAAGAATTTTCAATCCCCTCAAGAATCCATCATATGCCTTGTGTTGTACACACTCTGCAGCTTGCCATTCGTTAAGGCTAAGCACACAAATATACAGCCACTCTTTTAACCAAGTTAAAGCAAGTTGTATTAGGTTCAAGAAAATAAAAAAATAAAAGAAATAATTATAAGACGTTGTTGAAAGGTAGCAATTTTAGATCAATCTACAAGGTTGTGTAGGACATATATGATGATAGAGCGCTTACTTAAAAATTATAACCTGTACTTATTGACCTGGTGAACCCAGAAATGACAATACTAGTAGCAATGTGGGATGCAGTGAAAAAACTTGAAAGTGTGCTTCATCAACCATATATTATTACAAACAAAGTTCAAGCTGAAAATTAGACTCGTGGTCAGTTTTTTAAGGAATGTAAATCTTAAATTTACGCGCTCTCTCAAATTAAGAGTACTATAGCTGAAGGTATCAATAATTCCACATAAACAAGAGAAAATCATTTACTGGAAAATGATGTTCTTTTTCTGTTTTCTCGACCCAAAGTATATGCTTATTAACTAATGAACAACATGCAAAGCCAAATAGTCTTTTTATTATATAGCATTCAGAATGAGGAATTTTCAAGAATGTCCAGAAGCAAAAAGTGCTCATACGCCATCTACAGAATCTAGTACTAGTAGCACTTCAGATATAGAGTTTGATTCTAAAAAATAATTGATAAACAGCAGGGTCTGTAAGCAAAACTACCTCGATTGGAAAGTAAACAGGATGCTTCACATTTTTCTCCTCTTAACTCTGCATTTAGTAACTTCAAGTTAGAAGTATGGAAGTCATTTATTGAGGTTGAGAAATTTAACCGTCAGTCAAAGTTATCGGTTCATGAAACAGTACTAAAGTTACTGAAATTTATAAGAGATGCTGCACAAGTGATTATTGCATTATCAACTATGTCGTAGTTTAGCCTAGCTAATATATATATATATATATATATATATATATATATATATATATATATATATATATATATATATATATATATTTGTTTTATTAATTTTCAATAAACCAACTAACTTTAAATTGAGGGGTAGGTTCGTGCCTCGGTGATCGCTTGAGGATCGGGCTCTAAGAGTGCTAATCTTTATTTTAATTCTAGTGAATACATAAAAGGGGTTTCTTTCTTGACTTTATCAAATATTGCCACTTCAACTCGTTCGTGGATAATTAAAATAGTGCATTTACTAAAGAAAAATAGACTTTAATGAACATAACCCACCTCTCTAAATAACATACAATAAATACAGATCTAAAACACTTAAAAAAAGAAAATGGGATTACTGGGTGAGCTCTCACAGCTCGCTTCGAGATAAAATTTTACGTGGGGAACAATTTTTAAGTTAATAGCTTTGTCCTTAGTCAGACATCCAATAAACTAATTTTTATGAACGGGAACATAAATAACAAGATTATTCTTTACTTACATAAGGTAATGGAGATTAATACTCGATTCCAGCTAGAATATCTTCGGGGATTTTTGTTCCTGAGAGGCTTCGCTCGAATAGTTTGCAGTTTGCTCTCCAAGATGGCGTTACTCTGGCCTAAAGGTGGATAAGTGACGTCACACGAAACTTCGAGTTGGCTTAAGAGAATCAAAACAAAGACGCCGATGAGGCGGGTTGGTTCTCGTACGTTTATGACCTTGAAAAGGTTTCCTTCAGAAAAGGTTGGGTGGGATATGTTTATATTCTTTTCTAACAATTTGGGTCTCGCTTATATAATTTCGATTGTGGATGAGAAATATATCTAGTTTGGAGTTTTCAAACTCAGATAGAATCAGATTTGGAGTCCTCAATCTGTGTTGGTTGATACTCACTAATCTTGAAGCTCGAACGGCGCCGAGCTTCCTTGGTACAATCTGGTATTGTACAAGGACATCAAATTCTCCTTAACTTGCAATAACTTTGTACCGGTGATTTTTTAGTCTTCTTGTCGAACTCGAAAAATCTTCTGTCAACCGGTGACTTTCTTGTCTCTTCGGTGGGAACGAACAAAAAGCCTGGTTTACACGGGTCATCTTGTTATATACACAAGTTACTCCCGCTGAGGAGGATGGGGAGGTGGATGGGGGGGGCTCGCAAGGTGGGACCTCAGGTTGGTCTCCCGCACTTTTGAGTCTTGTGGCTCGGAGAGGGGGTAATACGAGATCGGCAGTTTGCACTTTTGAATGGGTTGTTTATAAGTGCCACCCTCGAAGAACCTGCCTTTTGAGCTGAGATCAGGAATCAGTCTCGTATCATTTACCCTTTTGCCCGTTCTCCTATGTTACCGGAAAACTTCGAAGGGGCAAAGCTAAACCCAGATGTCTTTAGTTATTATTTCCTTAGACTCTATATATATATATATATATATATATATATATATATATATATATATATATATATATATATATATATATATATATATATATATATATATATATATATACATATATATATATATATATATATATATATATATACTAATCTCTTATTATACCTCTACAAACTAGTAAAGTTAGTGTGTAGCGCCTATTTTCATGATTTAAAAATATAAAACGGATTTGCAATCTATAATGAAAAAGACAATAGAAATTATCTTATTTTTAAGGACAAATTTTTATTTATAATTTTAATTTTAATTTTGTCAAATTTTGGCAACATTAGAAGTTCAAACTTTTGAAAGAATGAATCTTAATTTAGGTTAAATTTTGTTCGAACTATTTGTTGTCTAAACTCAAAATTGTATGCATATTATTTTTCTTTCATTTGTATACTGAATAGATATGAGTAAAATGAGTATTTTTAGCTTTTACTGCAAATCATAATAGACCCTACATTCATTTATTTATTCTTGAGTATTATTAATTATCTCTTTGATTACATTGGAATTTCAGAACTTTAATGAGATCTGAGCTGGAGCCGAAGTTGGATTTAAAGATTTTAAAAAGGTGGAGCCAGAGCCGAACCGGAGCCGGAGCCATAAATATTTCTTTCGGCTCCACACCCCTGCTAAAATCTTCGCATTTGAGCTTCCGGCGTACATCCCAAGCAGCAGAACTTAATGTTTCTGAATTTTACAGTACCTATTGAATTCATAAACAACATTGCTTTCTAAACGGAAGGATGCTCGACTGAGTCTCCTATAAGAGGAAGAAGAGAGAACCGATGAGACAGACAACGCATGAGTAGATTCTCAGGTGCCAAGAGCGACCAATTACTCCCCGCACTCTATTATTTGAACACATACAAAGTAATTTTAACTTATACATATATGTAATTACAAATGTGACACTTCTAGCGATCAACAAGTATAGGTACAGATGATAGATGGTCATTGAGTGAGTAGGTAGGTTGTTAGGTTTTAGTGTATAAATATATATATATATATATATATATATATATATATATATATATATATATATATATATATATGATTTAAGTATAAGAAAATCAGAGAGTGTAGTAGCAGAGGAATGAAGAGAGAACTCTTCGAATTTTACCCGGAATTTATGCCACCAAAATGAAATTTTATTACACCATGGCCGAATTTTGAGATTACATGATCTTTCACCGTACTACTCAACTCTTGAATGAAGGCTTTGAATAAATACACCAAAAGAGGTAACTTCGCAAGACGAACACTTTTATTGATATATGAGAGTCCAACGGAAAGCTAAGGGAAGGATGTTATTGGAAATGAAAAGTGATCGAATTGTTTTGGGATTTGGAGTGCTACGGTTTAGATTTAAAAACAGAAAGGGTTTATGGATACAAAAAGCGGTTATCATTGTTGATTTTAATAATTTAGGTACCTGAAGGAGCCAAAAGACCTAAAGCCTAGTATTTCTAAGTAGAAGCTCTAATGGAAGGGGGATTAACTTATCTTTGTCGAAGTTTCTTCATGAAAAAATCTATTAGATGCATTGGTAATCTATTATCTTAAAACAGGTTTTTAAATTTTCGGAATTTTTCGTTCGAGGGATAATATTTATAGCATATTTAAGTCCTGTGTAAAAAGGGTACCTATAGAATTATTCTTACGTACTATCTAATGTAGCTCACCGGTGTAGGTTTGGATTATGGTATTCAATGCAGGAAATGCCAGTTGCGGTAAGGATTAAATTTACGGGGAAATATAACAAAAACGCAATGTTTTACAATCAATTTGGAATATTATATATTAGTAGTGATGGTTAAGAAGATCGACCAACTTAAATTGGTGTTCTTATTTACTAGGAGCAATCAGATATTCGTTGATACTCTCGTCTTTCCTTTATGGAAGGAAATGCCAGAGAAAATCCGGGTGGACATGTTTGGATAAATGAAGACTTATGGAGACACACATATATTAACGAAGGTGGAGTCAAATGAAAATCGCATTCTCACCCATTACTTTTGAAGGTAAAAGTCGTTATTAAAGTTGAAGTAGGAAGTGGAGTTTATGAGGGATGCAATTTGACCATGACGGAACCCTGAAAATGGTGCGGCGGGACCTAAAAACTAGTTCATTTGAGTTGGCTGGTTTCTTTTTGTGGGACATTAAAGAGATAATTTGTAGCATTAAAACTAGTGAGAGTGGTATATATATATATATATATATATATATATATATATATATATATATATATATATGTCGGAGGTTTAGTGAGTAGGTAATCCGAGTCCCACTTCTTTGGCATATATTATAATCCCACACCAAGGTAAAGTGGGGGTAAAGTGTAGCCAATACACCTACCGTAGCCACTTCCAGTAAATAAGAATAACCCCAGTCCTTCCTTTTTGATCAAAATTAAGATAATGATCCCCTGAGTGTGTTCTTACTCAGTAAAAGCCAGTCATTGGTAGTCTTATGAAATATTGAGAATTAAGCCGAGTGGTTTGCTTTTCAATTGCCAAAGGATCGTCCAAAATAGTTAAACACACAGATAAAAAAAATAATCTTTAATATATTCATGAATTAGAAATATGAAACACCGTATATAGGTATAAATAGGATTAGTCTTTGCACTGAGCAAGTTAGTCTATATATAATGTCGTAGGGATTACATTTGAATTCTACGCACTAGGCTGCTTGCGTCTTAATTGCACCCGACAGAATGAATTGCATAATATTATGGAATAAAGAACTGAATTAATCACTTGAAATAATCGAGGTTATAAGCTTGGGATATAAATTCTAGTTAACGGTTGAACTGGTGAATTTAGGGGAAGGTATAATTCACTTTAACGATACCTTGGAGTTCGTAAGTATTTGGAGGGTGACAGTAAATGTCTTCTTCTTCTGACGATGTTCACACTTAGCCCGGTTGTCCAAGGTTACCGAATGTGTGGGTAATCCTAGACCGCCGTCCTGTGGTAATGATCCTAGGCCGGATCGCGAAGTCGAGTCAAACTGTGAGTAAAATCGGAATTCTTCTCCTCGAAGTGTCCGTTTCGATTATTAGCTCCGGGAGTGGGTAGCCAAAATAGTTACCTAGCTGTGTCTATGGTAATCCGCAGAGGTAGGTCCTGCGTAACCTCTGACTCTGAAGGGAGGGGACTCTGCGAGAAGTTTGGCACCTACAAGTACCATGACGGCAACAACCAATTCCCCGAAGTTTCTTTCTTCCAACGGGCGATCCTTTGTGGGACTAGTTCCACACACAACGTAGGTCCAAGATCTTCCGCCCGTCTCCAGGAAGAATTTTCCTTTTTATTTTCCTCATGAGCTAAAATCGAAAGAGAGCACCGAATTCTCATAAAATTCTTATCGCTGCGCGAAAGACCTTTTGTCTGCTGCCAGACATGCGACATATTTACGCCTCGCCGCGATCCGAGCTTTCCTCGTTTCGAACTGCGGGCCTATGACGGCGCGAGAAGTGGTGAAGGAGATTCGAAGTAAGAAGGCGAATTTGGAATAAGGGGGGGGGGGATACGCAGCTGTGTCGGTGTATTTATGTATATACTAATGTATGGGGTATTTAGACTTCTACATCCCTACCCGTTTTGGAAGACATTATTCTGACGTGTATCTAGAAATAATGTATACCTTTATCATTGCCTACACGAACAACACAATAAAAAACAAAACAAAACAGGAATTCAACGAATACAGGAACAACATAAAATAATCATCACGGTAAAAGAACACACGGGTTACCGGTCATATACAGAAAGCTCTTGAAAAATTAAGAGCTGATGTCTAAGTACAAAAGAAATAAATGGTTATATTCGATACATTAATCCGGGTAGTATGATATAAGAACCACATGCCAAAAAAGGGAAACAATCTAAAATTAATCACGACAGTTATAGAGCGTGTCAGATTATCAATTTTACGAATATAACATATGAATAATTAGTGGGGAGAAACTAAATCTTTATCCAAAACTACATAGCTATAATACCGATTATTTACAAAGACACTGGGCTCGTCTACCGGGTTCCTAGACAAACTATCCGCGAGTACATTAAGAGATCTCTTTAGGTACCGGATATCCCATTGATATTTGGATAATAACAGGGCCAACGCATGAGTCTTCCATTCTGACCCTTACAACTTTTTAAGTATGTTAGGGTTTGCGATCTGTTTCTATGGAGAACGTTCTACCTATCAAATATACGCGGAACTTTTGTACCCTAAACACCATAGCTAAAACTTCTAGTGCTACAGTAGCATACTTCTTTTCCTGATCGGAAAGTTTCCGACTTGCAAAACCTACCCGGAACGGCACTTCTGCATCGTATTGCAACAAGGCGCATTCGATTCCAAGATGAGAGGCGTCGATCCCAATGCCAAATTTCTCCTCGTGATTAGATAAGTGCAGGATAGGGGCAGTCACTAGTTTCTGTTTGAGTCTGCTAAAACTGGCAATAGCCACGGAGTTACACTTAATAGGGTCTTGAGATTTCTTTTTAAGCAGGCCATTTAAGGGGGAGGGTGCGGACGCCAAATGGGAGATAAAACGCCGATAGAAGGAAGCTGCTCCTAAAAAAGGTCGGAGTTGCTTCTTCGAGTCTAGGGGTGGCATAACGGTTATTGTTTTTATCTTATCCTTCTTTGGGAATATTCCGTTTGTGCCAATATTGAACCCTAAATACACAATAGTGCTATAAGAAAAATGGCACTTGGAGAGACTACTTGTTAAGCCGTGAGGCCTAAGGCGGTCTAAGAGTGAGCGAAGACACGCGAGGTGTTCTTCCCATGTACGCATGGCTACTTACACCTTGTCAAAATAGAATGTGACGTTTTCTAGCCCTTCTACAACTTTTCGCCTAATGCGGTTATAAATGTTATAGGCCGTAACTGGACCAAAAGATAGCCGGGTGAATTGTTTGAGGCATCTTTCTGTAAGGAATGCTGTAAATTTCCTCACCCATGGTTTCAAGGTAATCTGGTAATAGACCTTACACAAGTAAATTTCAGAGATATACGCGGCTCCTTCGAATAGATGCATGTTCTGATCGATGAGTAGAAGGGGTTGTGCGTCAAATACATTGACAGTGTTCAGTTTCAGAAATTCGACGCATATACGGAATGAATTATCGGGCTTCCGTACCATGACAATTGGGGAGAAATAGTCTGAATAGTCTGAAAGGTGCACTGGTAAGGGGTAAGGTTTAGCCCATACAGGGTCCTTTGTAGTGAGTTCTATGTCGTGTTCAAATTGAGTGGAGCAACCTGGGATCTCGGAGATTACGTCCGAGTATTCCTCTAATAGCGAGACCATTTGGGCGATCTTAGCGGACCCAAGTTCGGGGTTTACGTCTAACTCAAGGGGGAGGGGGGGTTCATCCTAGAGGAGCAGGGTAGAAGGGAGAATGGGAAGCTGGTAATCTCTGTCTATCTCCACACACACATGGTATTAACGACGTTAAAGGGAATTATTGGGAAAAAGGCGTCAATGACTTCTTCCTCGTAGAACGCAACAATACTATTAATGCATGCTCGCCTGTAGTATTTCTTTAGCATGTTTATATGGTAAAGCTTATTACCCGATGAGGTCTGAACGACGTAGTCAACGGGTCCATGGACTTTTATTACGGGGTACGGTCCTTTCCACTAGGAGAGCAACTTATTTTTTTGTGAAGAGAAGGAGAGAAACTTCGTCTCCGGGTTTTAGTTGACGAGTCCTAGCCTTTGTATCAAATTAGGCTCGGTAATCATCTAAATTTCTCTCCGTACTTTGGACGGCAATTTCTGAGCAATGCCTCAGTCTTTTTTGCAGATTTAGGACATAAGAGTAGGTGCCTTTAATCTCTTTCCCTACACGATGATTAGTTAGGAGCTCCTTCAAGATACATAATGGGCCTCTAACGTTTCGTCCGTAAAGGAGCTTGAATAGGAAGAAACCAAGGGGCCTATGGGGAATTTCACGGCACGCGAATAGGGTGACCGTTAAATACCGGTGCCATTTTTAAAGCTGCTCATGGCACAGCTTCTTGAGGACACTCTTCACGGTTGCGTTTAATTTCTCGCACATGACGTTTGCCGCAGGGTCGAAGGGCGTCGTGAAGATGGGCGTAATTTGGAGTAATGCGCTCACGTACTCCATCAGTTCTGAAGTGAACTGTTGGCCTCTATCTGACAGCACTTCCTTGGGAATCCGGACTCTCAAAAAGATGGTGATAAGAGCTTTCGCATATGTAATACTGTCGATTATTTTAAGCGCAACAGCGTCAGGGAATCGGGTGTTGTAACCGACGAGCGTGAGGACGTATAAGTGTTCTTCGGCGTAAGGGAGATATATTAACCCTATGAGGTCAAGAGCAACCCTTGCAAACGGTTCTGCTATAATTAGGGGCTTCTGTAAAGGGGCTGGGGCTATCTGTCCTTTAGCTGTAGTTTTCTGACACAGGTCGCAAGTCCTACAGTATTCAATTACTTCTTTTCCTTCTCCGGGCCAAGAGAAATATTTGAAAACGCGTTGAGACATTTTGTTATTGCCAAAGTGGCCGGCCAATGCGCTTTCATGTGCTAACTGCAATACCTTGGGAACATAGGGGCATTGAACACAAGTAGTCATGACAAGGGAGCCTACTGTGTCCGGAGAGGTGCGAAATAACAGGGAGTCTTCTACGAGGTACCTCACCTGCCCGTTTCGTCGTACTATCTCGAGGTCACTTCTTCTGGCTTTTTCCCACAGGGGTTGTAAGGAAGTACAGTCCATTTGGGCCATAGCGAACTCGGCGTTATTCAGGTTCTTGAACTCGGGGAGGCACGGAAATTTGAGTGGCGTTAGAGGACGGTTTCCTTTGCCCGCCTGTGCTCGAGTGATGACGGCTTGGGTAATCTCGCTCGAGGAGAGTTGCACACGCTCTTCAACCACCACTGCACAGAATCTTATCGGGGCCGCGACCACGTCAGCCCAACCAGTGAAATAGCGGCACTCTACATGGCACCGGAAGACAGGGAACCTGTTGGTGCGTCCCAAAATGTCGTGCACTACCGCAAATTTCTGATGCTGGGGTTTTACAGGGAAAGTAGTTTGTCTGACACTACAATACACGTACAACCGATGACCCTAACTAAAGTGGACACTTCTCACACATTAATCGAGCCAATTTTAAACTTGAGCCCACGAAGAGAACTCTTATTGAATAAGAAGTTGATCTGGTAGTCCTGATCTGACGGGGATGCAGGCTGCGGGGCAGCTACGGCAGCTTGCTCTGGAGAAAGGGTGGCAGTCACTTGATGTATCTGCTGACTTGGGGAAGGATAGAACCTAGAATTTTGCCGGCATTGGGATTTTTTGTGCTCCGGGGCTCCGCAAGAGTAACACGTGATCGGACTACTCCTTAAGGTGTTGTTTGAGTGAGTATTAAAACCAGGGGGTTTTCGGTCTTCTGGGGTCTCCTGCAATTTGTTCTTGGGCTTAAATGGTGGAGCAACTTTTACAAACTGAGAGGGTTTATCATGTGAGTGTCTTCCGTGCCCAAACTTGTTCTTGGGTGAAGGGGGGGTTACCTTTTCTACTTTCCTTCGGGTATAAATGATGGTTTGAAGCGTGAAGGTCCACTTCATCGAGGCAATCCTTGAATGTGGATGCCCTTCTTTCTTTAACGAAGGCTCTAATCTCTTAGGTAAGTGTACTTAGCAGTTGATCATTTAAAATAAAGTTGATCAATGCCTCGTAAACTCTTTCGAATTTAGCTGAGTCCAACCAGAATTGCAGATTCCTCCTCATGCTGAATCCAAATTGCCTGTATGTCTGTCCTGCTTGGAGTTTAGCTGATTTTAACTTCGATCTATAGAACAGGGGTTTAAGGTGAATATCTGATAGAAGTCTGTTTTTAAGGTGGAATAATCGATTTTCGCCTCATGCGGCAATGCGATAATAATCTATCTCAGGCGAGGGGATAGAAAGGAGATAAGGCGACTTACTACATCGGCTTCAATATCTTATCCATTTACTTCGAATATTTTTTCGAAATGTGTTAGGTACGTAATGAAGTCCCCATTTTCACGATGGAGGGGAAGGGGGCAGTTTGAGAGTATGGACTTGAGGTTGTTGACCACGGGAACCAATTGAATTTACTTCCACTTTGTCCGTTCTTAATTTGCGTTCATGATGACGAATTCTTTCCCGTTCTTCGTGTTGTAGTTTTTCCAATTTGGAATCTTACTTCCGTTTTTGCTCTTCTATCTCTTCCTTCCATTTTTCCTCTTCTCTCTTTACTTCGAGTTGTAATTTTTCCCTTTCCAAATCTTCCTTCCATTTTTGTTCTTCTTTCTTTGCTTCTCTTTCATTGCATTGTTAATTTTTGACGTACTTAATGAGTTCCCGACGTTCCAGTCAGAATGCTTGTCCTTGCTTGTGGAATATTTCAAACGATGTGAAAGCCATTTTATCGATCCAAAGATAAGAGTATGCACTGGGATAGTTGCTATAGCGTAGGGTGCATAAAGAAAGGGGGTTATTATAGTTTCCTAGCAAATCGTGGTAGACAAGAGAAAACGATTAAAAAGAAAACCAAACCAGATTAGATAATCACTCTAACCTATCTTTTTTAGTCCAAATTTGACAAATCGAAAAACTTTAAAATAAACAAAAACGGTGACAACTATCACGAGCCTTTTGAAAGAGCCTCATAGACACAGCCTCGCATCTTAACGGGAAGTAGAAAAAATTAATTTCGCAGGTAGCAGAAAGAGTCAGGCAGCACGGGGCGGAACACAACTTTGCAGCAATTAGGGAAAGCTTGGCAGAAGGTATCGGAAATCGCTTCAGCACACTGCGGCAAAGTAAGTACACTAGGTAGCAGAAAGAACTGGGTGGCAGGTAGAGAAAAACTCGCCAGAAAGAGAAAATGGCTTTTTGCAGTTTTTAAAGAAACCTGGCAATAGGCAGCATAAAACTGGTTACAAGGTAGCGAAATGCTAAACAGAAGATAGTGATAATTGCTTAACCAGGTAGCAGGGAAAGCTGTGCAACAATAGGCGTTAAGAAATTGGCGGCAGGTAGCTAAAATCTGCGCACAAATTCGAAAATTTGCTTTGGTAGATAGCATAAAAATCTGGGCTCTAAGAAGCGAAAAGAAATTGGAGTCAGTGAGCGAAAGGCAAGCGGAATGTAGCAAAAATGGCTTTAGATGGTAATGTGAAAAGCTGGACACCAAGCAGCGGAAACATCTGGGCAAGAGGGAGCAAAATGATCAGCGGAACATAGCTTAAAGAGTATTTACAGGCTGTTCAAAATTGTTGCAGAGAACATTTGACTACGGAATATACGAGTATCTATGCATAGCATTTGTAGTATGGCCAGAAGTATTTGATTCCGTACGCACAAATTCAAATCTAAGAGTAATAAAGGAACAAGAAATTGACAATACTTACAATGTCATATACTTCTCCATGTTGATGATTGCAACATGACCACTTAGTAGGGACTCGATCAATCTTACGATACAGATAAATATATATGTTGTGGAAGAATGACAGAGAGAAGGAATCCCCCTCCCTGACTTCCTTAGAACGCCGGTGACCGCTTTAAATTCAGCTGCTCAATAAACTGCAAAAATTAGAACAATCGAAAGAACATTAAATGGGCATCGTGACTTCGCACTATCGAACTTATCGGCAGCCAAGACAATTAAGGGAGTCTGTTCGTGATGCATCACTCTCCTCGTCTAGATAATTTCGGGGTATATATTAGACAGTTCAGAATTCACATGCAGATTGTGCTTGAAGCCGCCGTCCACTACGTTAGAAAATCGACTACATTCTCGTCCAGAGAACAATTGAGTGATTATCGAAAAGCCAAGGAAGAGCTAGTCGTCACCCAGTGTTGTTCGTAGAAATAGTTAGGCGCGCTTCAACCCTACTCACCACCTCTTCAGATTTTAAGGACAGGAAAAGCCATCCCCAAAGCACACTCCGTTTGCCTCTCAACGATAGGAGCCCCCTCCCCCCCCCCAACTTCGGTTTCCCGAAGTTGAATTGAGCGTCCCGTGAGACGCCCCCAAGTTCAAAATCGAACTTACCTACCTGGTCCTACTCGCCATGCATCAAAGTCAAAGGGATTTAACCCCCGCTTGGTCAACGCTCCTCCCACCTTTGCCACGTCGAACCACAAGGATCCCCTTTGATTCTAGAACTTGCATAATTGTAAAATTATTACGTATTTAATTATACCTCAGTTCAAACTTGATTGATAGTGTTAATCATTTTAGCAATCAACGCTCAATATTTAAATGCATTGCCATTTAACTTGCTTTATATGTATTTGTAATCTTTAGTCCTATTAAACTATATTTTGTAGCCGTGTTTGAATATTCCTAGGCCTAGCAATTGTATATGTTAAGCACTCTTAGAACCATCCACAGGTGAAGCCTTAATTTCAGTCATACCACGACATATATATATATATATATATATATATATATATATATATATATATATATATATATATATATATATATATATATATATATATTATATATATATATATATATACATATATATATATCCAAAAAAATTACAATAAGGGACTTGTAAATGAAGTAAAGAATCAACAGTATTTTGGACCAATCAGGTTTTGATTGAGACATCTAAAATCTTCAGTCACTAGCAAACTAATGAGTACAGAAAGATGCTTAAATTAAAGACACAAATTTAACAATCAGAATTTAATTAGGGGGGGGGGCTGGTGCAGGAAGAGATCTTTGAGCACAGGTCAGATGAGTACTGCTTATCAAGGGATAAGTGTTTAACTGACGATCGGATGAATTGAATTCGGGAATTTCCTTTATGAGAGCTGTTTCTAATAGGCATCTATGTATATAATTGTGTAAATTATAAATTATTTTAGCATTATCAATGTAAATTGCATGATGTTCACTAGGTATATATAAGAAAAGGATAGAAGATAGGCTAACACGAGGCATTTTGCTTTTCTTTTCCTTTATTCTGTGGAGAATTTACTGCTTTCGCCTATCTATATTTAATGGCCTGTAATTTACTAAACACACTGTTTTTTTATCAGTGGATCTATTTTTGCGCCAACTATTGCCTATCCTCTTTAAAAAATGTAAATCAATAAATTGGAGTGAGTATGGAAATAGAATTAATTATTAGTAGGCGTTTTTTTCTTAGCATTAGATGTTGAATAAAAGTTGCTTCTGGCTTTATAATGACATTTTTTATGAACCATAAGGGACAGTGCAGTTCAATAAATGAGTTGGTGATTGTATTAATTTTATCCTGCAGTATACGCTTTCAGGAAAAGAGAAAAACTACAGAGCTTTTAACAGATTCGTTATGACAAAAAAAATAATTAATACAGGCTTTAGAGTTAGTTGGTTTCTGATAAACAGAACAATATGCTTTACTGTTTAGTTAGAATACTTTTACTTCAATAAATGGGGTGTTATTATTATTTCAATTGTAATTATTATTCAAATCACATTTTTGTTACAAGCATTTTATCATACATGCATTCGGAATCTTAACTTTTTACCATGGATACGGAATGAACTAGTTCCATGGTTCCTACCCTCAGTCTTCCTTCCCCACTAGGCAATTTTCCCTATATGAAGGATGTGATTCCCAGGATCAGTACCAGTTCCGACTAGAATCTCATTGCCCTCACCTGTTTTGCTCTGATGAAAGGTATAATTTAAATCCGAAAACTTAGCTCTAGTTGCAAAAATATCCAAATGAAAGAAATAAACCGGATTCCAATTAATTTTAAACGTTAGTTACATGGTAACCTTTGCTTCTTTGCCAAATTGTAGTCAATGATCTAAATTTGCCCCCATCCCACTCTTTTCTACACATTAGACCTCATGCACTCATTTTATCATAAAAATTTATTCGTTTTACCTTTTTGTCGATATTTCCTTACATACTGGTCTCCTAGTAAGGGGCCGCAGACTAAAGGACCGTAAGCTAGTACACTAAAGGTAATCCATACTTGAGAAGATATGAATAATGTTTTAGGTAAATATCCGAAAAATCTAGGCCGGGATTCTAGCCCTGGTTTCGAAATTGCCAGCCTTGCTACTAAATATTAGGCTATGTATTTCAAACTTATTTCATGCAACACGCAATTTATCTTTATAGCTTCACAGGCTAGAAGGTGATTCTAAGAGATTTTGATACCCTTCCATAACCAGTTCCTAATTCAAAGGTTCACACTCTGTCTTTAAAGTCTGGACACAGGCAAAATGCATATTTTCAATTTAAAAAAGCTACATTTCATTTCATTTTAATATTATTAAATAACATCTTTAATATGATTTCAACCATTTATCATTCAAATTTCGCTGCACTTTTCGAGATTCACTCGATGAAGCCGATGCATTAACTCCCAATTTACGTAAATTTTAGCACAATCAATTATGATGCGTTGCTAATGTGTCTCTAATTTTTATTTCTTTGAGTACATGAAAATACCATGTAATTGCAAAATGTGAACTTTTTATGCGAATAAGAACGTGAGACTGAAAACTAGTGTTAAATACAAGCGAAGAAGCTATCAGGCTCTTTATGTTAAGCGTACTTCCCTTGTTGCCCAAACAATCTCAGTATCTCTCAGGGATTGAAGATACTTATATGGTATTTTACATCCAATCTCCAACAAGTTCACAAATTCTTCTTTCTACAAGTATCATTTGCCTTTAGGGAGCTGTTCCTTACTGTCCTTGTTTTAGAGTTTCTTAAAATGTCTCCTCGTTTGCCTTTAACTCCGGTTTCCATTCTCATCATTCCTTCACATACATAGTTCTCATTCTTGTATTAAATGGTGTCCAACAATATGTTCCCTTATTTAAAAGGGATTTATTTGGGTATAAAAGTCCCTTGGAAGCACATTCTAATCTGAAAAAATCCTTAAATAGATTAGGGAACCCAGTATATGGGTTTAGAATACCGAACGTGGTAGCTTAGTGGTAAATCAACCGTAAGCAATTGAGAGCTCCAGAGTCGAGTCACGAAAAGGTTATTTAGAGTTATTCGTAATAAATTATTACTACCTTCTCAGGGATTGATTGACTTTATTTAGTGTGCTATACCTTTCTCTCCCTGCTTTGGGATTTTTTGGAATGTTCTTTAACTTGGGCTTCCAGGCTCATGCATTCATTTCCTTACAAATTCAGATATTTTAAGGAAGTAAACAATTATGAAGCGCCAAAGGACGCAAACATTTACTTAAAGTTAGTTCAAATTTGAACTAACACTCGTTTTTGTTATTATTATTTAAAATAATATTTAGCTATTTTATTTGGAGAAATTTGGATTGCACTACTTTCAATGACATTCCTAGGCATTTATTTCATGCGTGTGTTATTTTATGGGAAAAATTATGTGCAAAAAAAGTGCTAGATCGTTTATTTACTAGCTTATAAACGTTATTTTTAGTCGGCACACATGATTCAGACTTCATTAAATCTACGAGTATCTCTATTTCTAAAATCAGGAATTAATATCGTCGTTCGTAGAGGGGCGCATTCCAATATTGAAAAGTTCTTATACATATATCAGTTTGTCTTGGGTCTAATTTTCGGTGGTAAGTTTAAAGGTAAGTAATCTTAAAGCTTACTTAACTTTAAGCTTAAGCCTAGATCTCTAGGTATTGGTTGTTGACCGTATTAATTCAAATATTCCACAGTCAAACGTTGAAACTTCATGTACTTTAATTGCCATAGTATATTTCCTTTCTAACGAGTGCTTTAGTACAACATTCTTCTCTTTAAGTTTTTCTTGAGAGGTTTTTAATTTTCCCAAACTAACTTCCATCCCCCCTCGAAAAAGTTTTGCCCCTTACTTCGAGGAAATAGAACTAACAGCTTTCGAAAGAATTATAGCGATAGTATTGTCAAGTGAAATAGATTGGAAAAGTTGGCTTGGTTTGATGTATACCATCATTCTAATTTCTCTGTTAGTTTCTTCTTTTCTATTACTGTATTAGCTTCAAATTCAAAATAACTTGTCGTAATAACCTTTTCCTCTCTCAGCAGGTCAAAAATCTAATAAATGGCTCATTTTTATCGAAATGTAAATAAGAATAAATCCCTCCTCTCTTCTCTTAATATGATGGGTATTTATCATTCCTTTAATATAGAACAAGTCGATGGTTCCTTATTTGATGAAGAGCTGTCCTTTCAAATTGATTATGATCTTAACATATAATTGCACTTGAGCTTTGTTTCGTGGGACGAAAAAGTCACTTTCCAATACTCTTTTACTTCCACGAGCGTATGTATTTCTTTCCGATATACTGGAGATCTTAAGCGGCCTTGAGACACCCTCCCGCTCTGCTTCCCCTATTTACTTGTATTTCTTTTCATACGACCCCACACTATCTTAACATCCACACATTTTCGTAAAATTTGAGTGTTGCTGGTTCCAAGCGATCTATTTATTATTCTACTAAGTTACGAGATTCCGACATTACAGTGAAATGTAATGCGAATTACAAGGTCTACCTAGACATATTGAAGGTAAATTCATTAGATATATACGTGTAATTTACTCGTATTTGTCTCAAATCAGAGTCAATCAAGGATTCGAACCTTCCCAGGAGAGCTGACAAAGTTTCCGGGCCCCGTAAAACCCCAAAACTTCATTCCCCAAAACCAACAACGGGACTCCAATCCTCCCGTTAAGATTTCTTCTCCATCTCTCTTCCCGAAGCGACCAATCATATGCTTCACCTGTGGTGTAGAAAACCACATGAGCTGGAATCGCCCCCAAAATTATAGGCTTAAAAGTGGACCAGCCCACCAAGTTAACCAGATTAATGCCACCCCAGCTCCCCCGGTGGTGCAGACCCAAGCAGCAACTTCTCCCCCTCCGTCAGGCCACCAAGTAAATTTTATTTTTGATAAAAGTTCCTCGGGAACTTTGAAATTTGAGGAGGGCAGCGTGAACGGCTGCCGAGTATCGACTCTCGTCAGGACCACAGGATGTACGTGTTTCATCGTGTCCGACGAACTCCTCCCCCCAGTGGACCCTAACCACGAAAAATTTGCGGTGGTACATGACTACCTTGGGCGGGCGAACCAATTCCCCGTCGTTAGATGTTACCTGCAGTGTCAATATTATGATGGCTGGGCTGAAGTCATTTCAGCACCCATACAATTTTGTTTCGTACTTATAGGACAGAGCCCCCAAGTAAGTTTCGACCCTGTGTCTCAGGCCGCCCTTCCTCGAGGCCGAGCTAAGAAAGAAGCCCAGGAGTCCGTCCCCATCAGAACCCCGATACCGTCCGATTTCTCGGAGATCCTTAACCAGGACCTCAGGACGGCAAAAAAAGAGTGTGAATTACTAACACCCTTAGGCGATAAGGCCCAAGACAAGTACACGGAGACTGTCCGTGGACCCAGAGAAAAAAAGTACTCCCAACGCGCCCATGGAGATACGTTCGTAGCACTGGACGAAACATCGGCGCTTGAAGAAGATTACCCCGCGGAGTCCCTTAATGTAATACATATAGTGTGCACCCAACAGGATGCCGATTACCCTCCTCCTTCCCTATCAGGCGAGTCTTTTAAACCCTCTGACCTGGATATTGACGCGCAGCTGACACCACATCCAAAGAGTCAGCTACAAGAACTAATTAAATGGAGTCACCATTTAACCACCCTATTAGCTTTTTTCGAGCGACTGCGCGAAAATGGCCTCACCATTGGCCCCAGCAAATGCCATTTTGCCCAAGAAACCATAAAATACTTGGGTTTCAAAATAGGACGAAGCAAGTTAGGTCCCCAAGAGAACAAGATTAAGGCAATCGCCGAGATGCCCCTCCCGATTACAAAGAAGCAATTAAGATCGTTCCTAGGATCAGCTTCTCACTATCAGCGATTTGTTCCGAAATTCGCTGCAATTCCGGCACCCCTCAGCTCGCTTCTAAAAAAGAATTTCCCCGATCGTTTACGTTGGAATGATTTCGCAGTTTCCCATTTTAATCAGCTCAAGAGTAAGCTCATTTCTGCCCCCATTTTAAAGTTGCCCAATCCTGAAAAAAAATTTGGGGATTAAGACCGACGCGTCCAACAAGAGCATTGGAGGTGTACTCCTTCAATATGAGGATGACGGAACGAGTCATTCAGTTACATATGCTAGTCGTCAATTATTACCACGCGAAAAGAGATATTCCACTATAAAGAATGAAGCTCTATCAATTATCTGGGTTATAGACAAATTCAAAAGTTACTTGATAGGAAAGGAATTTCAGATAGGAACCGACCACCGTCCGTTAGCCTATATCCGGAATGTGCGACACTCCAACGGCCGAATCATGCGCTGGAGTTTACTCTTGCAAGAGTATCAATTTAAAATAAATTATATAAAAGGTTCCGATAACCAGGTCGCTGACGCACTCAGTAGGAATGCGTTACCGAATAGCGTAGAGTAATTGTACTCATAGGATTAGTATCTCCATGTAGGTAGATACCGTCTTGTACGACTTAAATTAGATTCTCTTGTATTATAATTAGTTAATGTATATGTCTGAATTTTGTAACGCTCAATGTTTATCTTTTTTTATATGTATATATATTTGTAACCATTAATTTACGTATAAATTATTTTGTCCCGTATGTACTAATTTTATAACATTTCATTGTTCCACGCCCTTTCTTTTTTTTTTATTAAGTTTGTATTAGAGGTTATTTTCCCCTGTAATCTAAAGATCAAAATAATCATATGTATTAAGGTAATACTAGTTAGGTGCAGGAAGGTACGGTTGATACAAGAAAACGAGTTCCCCACAACGGAGCTCTATCGTTGTCCCTTCTCTCTTTTTATTCGAAGTGAAAACTTACCCCGGAATGGAGGGGTGTGATAGAACGGGTTGAGGCCGCGTTAATTTCAACCACTATCACATGTTATTTAAAACCACGATGCTCCCCACGTGCATCTTCGCTTTGAAGCTGGGCGCCTTATCGCAGCCACCTGAGTCAATGTTTAAACAAGGAGGTTTATCATCCCCCTCCCCCGTTCACTTCATCCGCCGATCACGCCAGATTGAGTTAGGCTTATGGGCAGATAAGGCTTGTTCTCAGGCTCGGCTGTGCATTCCCTCGAAGCTATCACTCAATTGTCCCCCAAGCCAAGGGAGTGTCTCGACTATTTAGATGGAAACTTTACCACTAAGAGCAGATTGGAGATCCAGATTTTCGTCGCGAAACATCACCACGACCCTCTCTCACCTTGTGCGCCAAGGGACCTCGACCTCGAGATTCACCATCACTTGTCCAGAAGAAGGACAATATTCCTTGAGTGCCAAGGTTCGAGCCTTCGTGGAACCGAGTCCACAAAGCTTCCCCTGTTGTTCAGAAAGAGAACAACGTTAGAACAGCCATTGTTCGTTCGAGCCCGTTGACAAGAAACGGTTCTCACCCCCCCCCCCCCTGTTGTTCAGAAAAGAACAACGTAGAACAGCCATTGTTCGTTTGAGCCCGTTCGCCAAGAAACGGTTCTCACCCTTCTCCCTTGTTGTTCAGAAGGGAACAACATTAGAACAGTGATTTTTCTTGAGATCGTAGACAAGAGACGGTTTTTACCCCCCCCTGTTTTTCAGAAGAGAACAACGTAGATCAGCTATTGTTCGTTTGAGCCCGTTCGCCAAGAAACGGTTCTCACCCTTCTCCCTTGTTGTTCAAAAGGGAACAACATTAGAACAGCCATTTTTTTTTAGATCGTAGACAAGAGACGGTTCTCACCCCCCCTGTTGTTCAGAAGAGAACAACGTAGAACAGCCATTGTTCTTCAAGCCGTTCGTCGAGAAACGGTTCTCATTCACAAGACGCCACGTCAGGAGCATTTTATTTCCCGCCCCTTCGGCTGGAACTCGCCAGCGGACCGAAAATTCCTTCACGCCGCCTTCCTCTGCACAACAAGTATAAATTACGTAGGCCGAACGTTACCTTTGAGTATTTAACCCTTTTCTCAACTCTATCCTGTGCATTAAATGGTTTAACGAACCATCCCATCTCTTTAACTTTATATTTGTTTTACCTTTTTAAATCTTTTAATCCTCGGATTAACTCGAGTCCCCACGACCCTTTCCATTCTCTGTTTATGTCAATATTTTCCGATTTGTGTGTTGTTGATAGTTATTATTAATAAAACTCTATTTTATTAATGATAGCAATATTATTATCCTTGAGCTCAGTTCCACTTCTTAAGCCTATCGAAGATACATAATATCGGCCAGCCAGACATCCACGCACTCTAAAGATAATTAAAGAAGTTCCTTCAACGAATAGTTATATATGGTATATCGTCGAGAGTCCATTCTACGACACTGATATTCTCCAAAACAGAATTGACTAACAAAAACATTTTTTTTAAGATTAAGATCTGTTCGCATGACTAGCTTAGTAATGAGGAAAAAGTGAATAGAAAATTCAGATTTGATTTGGCTTTTTTTGGAGAGCTCGTTAAACTTTATGTCAAATTATATCTTTAGCTTTTTCAATAAATTTAATTAATTGGAAATTATTGCAGACCCTCAGCCTCGAACAAACAGCAGTTTATGCAAACAAGGCATCAAATTATTATCATAAATTTGTAATTAAATACCAAATGCCATCTATAATATGATATACCAATTTACGCCACGATCATGGTATTTATTTTAATGAAATGCCCCTTTGGTCAAGATACTTCAGGTCGGAGTGTTTCCTCACTTTAGCGAAGTATTTTCTCCAGCCGTAATATCCCAACGTAAACTTAGTGTAGTGTCTGCATTTAACTGTTGTTGCATGTTTTTTTTCTTTGTATTCTTTTGTATTCAGTCCAATTTCAAATTGATTTCAAGCTCGCTCTGCGTAAGTAAATTCCTCTCAGATCATTCAACTCGATCCCCGTCAATTACTTAGCAGACCTATTTTTAAATCCGTGCTCTCGAGCAAAAAGATTATCTCTTCCTTATAACACTGATCAGAAAATTCACTAGGAATTTGGAAAATCTCAGCTACTAGAAGATACTTTTCAGTAGCTTTTTAATCTAAAAGGAAAATACTAAGCATAAAAATACTTCATTTTAAGTATATGATTCTGGAATGAGCAACTAAATACACTAGGTTACATGTCTATGGAATTATTAATCGCTTATTATATTTAAAAATCTATCTCAATCAATCAAATATTGATAGATATATAAATAAAATATTTAATTAGTAATCAATAAAAGAGTATTGACATCATTTATTACAGAACATAGTTAAAATAATTAACCTTGAGAAAAAAGAAGTAATATCGGAATTTACAAAGCGGAAATAATACATTTTATATTTCGGCGATTCTAAGAATTTAGATGCATCCTCACGAAATACTTTTACAAGGATTTATTGTTAGTGCGAGATAAGATTTCGTTCAAACTTTATTCATTACGTTAAACAGGTTAATTATGCTAGTTAATAATCTAAGAGTGCAGAGTCGCAACAACAGATTCATCGGTGACTTGGTGCAACTAATGACAATGAGGAATTTATCAAAAAAATACGAAAGATTATTGTGCAAATTTATGTTTTTCTTCATTTTTTTAATGTTTTGACCCTGTTTATTTAGGATGTTTCCTTTTGATTTGAACAAAGAAAGATTTTTTTTTTAAAGAGCTCATCTGGCGACTGCCTACTTGGGCATTAGTCGCTGTATTCAACATTGCCTAAAATTAGGCATATTTAAAAGAGGATGCTTAAAAAACAAATAAAAAAACACCAATAAAAATAAAACAAAAAAAAAGATAATAAGCAGGAAGCAAGCTCCGGCGTCGGGGGGAGGTCCGCCTAAAATAAGAAAAAAACAAAACAAAAACACAACTATTTAAATAAAGGGGAGAAGGCCGGCCTCCTTCAAAAGTCTAAAAGTCCACAGGTAGGTGTGCACGAACTCGTCCCGAGTACAAGGGAGAAGCGGTAGCGACCCTGCCCATTCCAGTACTGGAAGAGATAACGTGCGCGGAGATCACCCAGACTGGAAAATTCAACAAGAATGTGCCAAACAGTCTGTGGGACAATGAAGTCTTCATAGTAGGGCGTAGGTGAGCATTCCATCAAATGGCGGTGCGTCCAGCGAGTTGGTACAATTCGGAGACGACAAAAATCAACCTGAAGCCTTCACGGCATTGGGGGGAGACCCATGGGAACAGTCGCGGCGCAATGGCACGCAACTTTACGTTCCCTTTGACCGTCTCCCATCTTCTTTGCCAAGCAGCCCGAAGAGCTGCCCGCATTCCTGCCATGTAGTCGGTGTGAAGAAGAGCAAAACGTTGGTCCAATCGCAGAGTCCTCGCGGACTCTTTGGCTCCCTCATCGGCGTGCTCATTCCCCGCAATTCCTACATGTCCAGGAACCCAGCAGAAGATAATCTCGACATCCACCCGGCTCGTCAAAACCGTGGCGTCACGGATATCGCGAACCAGGGGATGCGGAGATTCCAATGCCCGAGAGCACTCAGGGCGTTTTGTGAATCGCTATAAATCACAATCCGGTCTCCGAACCAGACACGTCGCGTAATCTCCCGTACCGAGTGGTGTATCGACGCAGTGCCTGGCAGAGCCCCGCTAACTTCAAACAGAGGGGATACGGCGTCGAAGCCGAGCGCCTCTTGGGACAAACAAAGAAAGAAGGAAGAAAAATAGCATCTGGCTGCGCATGTTAGGGCTCTAAATTAATTGGAAGATATTTATCTCCAATTTTCTGATCGTCTGGAATGTTATTCTCACGACGTTGCTCGCAACAATTCTGTGAATAATTGGATTACTGTTGAGCTGAGCTCTTTAAATGATTAAGCAGGAAATTTTTATGGGTCTTTATGAGTATATATAATGTTCTATGTCGGACTCGCCTTCCACTCTAGCTGAAGAGAGAAAGAAATGTCTAATCACGGTTTTCATTGTATTTCTTATAAATAAAGGCAAATGTCTCACGTATATTTGAATTCTTTTCTTCTTAGTACCTTCACCGATACGGCGTTTGACGAACTAGGATGCGTTTTTTCATATTGTAGCATTCATAGTTGACTAGGCCCTATACTGGAGTGGGCGGGGGGGCCATTTCTCCTTTTCCAGGGTTTGAAATTAGAGTTTTTCCTTCTCATAGGTGGACTGGCTGCCATGGCTACGAGCTACACCTACCCGTCCCCACCCTGATGCCCAGTCACGGAGGTAACCTCCCTAATAAATAGTTTCAGCTTAAAAAGAATTCGGACGGAGATTCGAACTGCTAACCCAACGATTGCCGAGCAAAGACGTTATCCACTATACTAGCGGGGAGACTAGTATAGAGAATTTCTATGATTTGCAAAAAAGTTTTACTTAATTACTCAGATTTTTATTCTTTAGCTCATAATTCACATCTTCTATCTCCGCTATGAATCTATTTTTATACCTTTTTGGTGGAAATATCCGCATTCATTTGCAACTTTCTTTGAGTGGTTAAGTTGCAGTTATTCTAAGTGACACAAAAAAGACTCAAATTCTTTACAGTCTCTTGTTCTTTCATTGATCAAATCACTATTCCCCTCACATCGGTGTAATATTAGAAGGCATCTTACTAGATGGTATGATTACTACTAAGCTTCATATCCACCTAGTAGAATCACAGCCATGAACACAAAGTGAAGAAACTGTTGATTGAATTATAACCAAATGAGACAAGTGGCATATATAGTGTATTGCTTTATTTGTGAGATGTTTATCTGCAAAATAAATTATTTTATACACTTGAATATTTATTATTGGCACATGTTCAGAGTAGATCTTTAATAGACACAACATTGACAATGATAAGTAAATCTATAACGCTCTATGTGATGGAGGGAAACTGATGTCAGATTCAAAATTAGCGCTATTTAATTAGTCAATAAAATGTTAAATTATTTTTTAAAAGAAATCACTGTTGACCAGTATTATTAAAATATAAATGCTTACCTTCTTGTTTTCATATATATATTTGTATTCTTTCTTTTGCATATATTTCTTGTGATCAAAAGATTTTACACCTTTTCTGTCATTTATTTAAAATAACAGAACTTTTTTTAAGCATACACTCTACTTCTAAATAACTGCCATTTTAGTAATTACTATCTATGCATCCTATATAAATTCTTGGGCTGTCGCAATATCTCTGGAGTAAACTCATTTTTCCCTACCAGCGAGAAAATCTTGATAGAAAATCTATAAATCCATATAGCGAAAGAGATTGAGGCCTGAGCATTTAAATCTCTATGCTGATAATTTATACTTGTTGTGAAAATGCAGTTCCTGGAGGAATTCCAATACGTTTGTACGGTAGGGAATTAAAAGAGAGCTAAGTAAGTTAAATTTCAATTAATCTAAGGCAAATAATCTAGTAGTGTAGTTATGAATTACAAGTGAGAGAGTATGAACTTTGTAGAAAATGGAACGTTTGGGAATGAGTTTATTTAGAAAGAAACAAACCATGTGTTAGAATAGTAAGAATGGTAACTTAAACACTTTGCTATCTGGAAAGAAATTAAAACGTAACGCCACCCCGAGGGCCAAGCGGACATATATATTAAAATCCCTCTTAGGAGAGAGCCAGAGAAAAGAACAAGAAATTAAAAAGCGTGAGAACGGTAGGCGTTTTACTAACATTCGAACTGCTGAATGGCTCTGATCACCCCGCTCAGTGGGTATCCGACTCAATCTGCACGTCCCAAGGCAGCCGCAAAAGGCCATTAAGCAGATTTAATAAGAAACTGGCCCCAGTGAAATTGTGGAAGAAATTGATTTAGCTGATGGTTTGATCAACTCGCTAGGTAAAACACCCAGTTAATCGCCGAACTCAAAAGATCCGATTACCTACGAGGTCAGGAGGCCCGCGGTTAGAGTGCCGAAGAGCGGCGTAAGAACAAAAGCCTACCGAAGAGAAATCGTGGGTTGGTTGTCGGTGCTTCTCCGTGAGAAGCAGGCCTAGGCTCCACGGTGTCGCCTCCCTCCCCCCTTGCGCTTGCCTCAGTGGCATTACCCCGTTCTCCTTAGTTGGGGCGGTCCCCGGGATATAAATAAGCTCCGTAAGGAAGGAAACAGATTATTCTGTTCGAGACGATAGAGGACCAGATTTTTGCGATCAACCCCTCGCACTGTTACGGACTCGACTTCGAAGATTTAGATGTTCGTCTCGTCTTCGTATCGGTGCCATACCGATTCATCCTTCGCAGCCTAAGCAAGAGGTTTGGCTAGATCACAATTCCTAAGTGCCAAACAGGAATTTCGGGACCAAGATAAAAGAAGTTATCAGCTCACCCTCGAGGGACTCTCAAGTCGAAATCTCATTAATTTTAAATGAAGAATAATTGCTTCCCAAGTAAATTCCCTCTAATTACTTTCATGATCATCCCATATACCAAAACCCAGTTTGGTAACTCTGCGAAGTAGACGAGGGTACAAGAAGAACTCGAGAGCTACAAAGAAGAGTACTCCTTGAGCCAGAAAGCACAACCCTTTTCTCCAACGAATGCCTTGCCATTCATTAAGATAAAGTAATCGCAGCAAGTGCTTATAAGTTGAGAAGTCTAAGGTAGTCTTTTAGACTTACAACTGGGTCGATTAAATCATAAAAAGAGATCAACATCGGTTTCTAAATGCAGCTTGACAACCCCCTCATCCCCCCCCCCTATATCTTTATAATGGGAAACCTGAATTTCTCTTTCGTCGTAAAGACTGGTGTCTCCAAAGACTTGCTGAAAAACCCAGTATAGTGACATCCGTCTAACCCTATTCCGATCAAGGTCTTTTTTGATTTTTAAAACTGTCCCAAGCTAACTAAGGGAGAAATAGTATTCCGTGACTCCTTTAATGTTTTAGGTAGATTAGAGAGAGTAAATGGTGGTTTAATTCAGTAACTGAGAGGCCTCCAGAAACTAGCTATCTGGCAATTGGTTTGTTTACGTGAGGCCTACTATGTTTTGATCTGAGCTCTCGTCAGGAGTAGGCTAATATTCGAATCGTGCAAGTGATGTGATAGAGTATTAGGAGTAATTGCGATCTAAGACCATGTTAAACTGAGAGAATCTCTTCTAAATATAAATATTTGAGTTAATTGGTAAATTAAAAGATATATATTTTTTGTTAATTCTTGGTGTTTTACTGGATCCTTACATGCTGACCGGCTCTTTCCTTAAAACTGATTAAACGCTGTGGTACTCTCCTAATTCAGTAATTAGACTCCTTTAGACGAATTCAGAGTCCACTCAGCCAATAGAGGAATTATTTCCCTTCCTAATTGGTGTCAGACTGGCTAGCTAAAAGTCAGGAAGTAAGTAAATAAATACTTTGACAAAAAGGTATTGTATCGGAGTAAATATTAAACGGCCATCAGTGGAAGAATAAATCTCCGACAAAAGTGGGGAGACAATTCATCGACACTAACTTTGACAGGAGTGGATAGAATGAACATTTAATAGGCACGAAAAAGTAAAGAAGGATAATAGAGAATTGATAGATTGGAATATTTGCATGTGGTGAGGCGATATTGAGAGGAGATATTTTAAAAGGTTAATGAAAATTGGGTGTTGTGGTACAATATTTAAGACAAGAATGATGGTTCATCGATATAAGATAAGGATTGAGTCCGAGAGAGTCTAAGCTAGAGAAAAATATGCAATAAAAGAAACTAAGCAGAAAAGATCAAGATAGTTGTGATTTGTAAATATTTGTAAAGTTGTGTATTAGATGGGAATCCTTTAGATGATGTAAAGCTAATAACTTGTTTAAACTAAGGCTATTGATAATAGAGGAGTAAATTTAAGTATTAAAGTCTGGGCGGTGTTTCCAGACTAACAGAAAATAATTGCGCACGATTGCTATAATGATCAGACCTTTTGCTTTTCCTTCTTTATGGACTTTGATTCTTTGATTCTGCACTACTAATTATAACGAACTAATTTATTAATAAATTGTATTTCAGGTAATAATGAAACTACTTTCTTCTATAAGGAAAGAATGGTCAACGAACATTTAGGGGAAAAGGGAATAGTTTGGTATATTTAAATCAAGTATATTAACTAAGGAAGAAACATGCTACAAACTAGGAATTTTCCCTTCTAAAAGGGAAAATGGTGAAAGTAGGACAACACATAATTTATCAGAGTAAAGAAGGCAAAGGAGGAAAATTTTTAACAAAATTTAGATTAGGCAAAACCGTAAGATCCATTTGAAACCATCCAAATAGCACATCCATCGATCGCTGGCAAAATCATGATAGCGATATCAGAGTTAAGAAGGCAAAATTTGTAAAAAATTTAGATTAGGCTAAACCGTAAGATCCATTTGAAACCATCCAAATAGCACATCCATCGATCACTGGCAACACCATGATAGCGTCACCTGGAAACCTGACTGCATTTGAGGCCTACTTATTCTGTAACACTCCGGAGAAGCACATGAAAAATGCGCTTGTAAGGCAAGCTGGCACGAATCAGTATCATTTTAATCTGAATTATTCTCATAATCACCCCCTTTCTTCGTACATATCAACAAAATTACACATAACTACTTTACACAATATTTTCTACGTATCCTATCTTATTTTCCAACACATTCACGTATTTTTCTATCGTAATACCAAGCGCATGTTCGTCATACACACAACGATATCGTTTCCATCTTCGCTCGGTGCCAAGTGCCAGATTTTATATCACCCATCAAGTAATTCTCAATATACGCAAGCCGCAAGCTACCTAACTTGTGACATCCACGAAGAAGGCAATCTGACCTTGTCAATAAATAGTATTATCCATGAGCCTGCTCAATATCTAACCGCTCCACTATGCAATTAAATGTGTGAAAGATAGAAAATCAGAGTCAACTGTGGTGCTTGCAACAGCTTGCGATCCTAAATTGTTCCGTTTGACCTGCTTTCACATTTTTTTAGATTACGATGTCAAAATTTGCTTTATATAATACAAGAGGAATATCCCTAGGTGTAAATGCAAACCCCTAACATATGTACTTAAAAATTTTCTTCACCTTTTATAACATATTTTTCTGGAATTTTAAGGGCGCCTAAAATTAAAACACCAACTTCTCTTTCCACAGCGATAATGTTTAGATTATGACCACGCATGTTGTACTTGTCCTCGATATTTTGTTTGTTATAACTGCATAACCATACAGTTTAGCTTAGGGCAAAAGTCATTCTTTTGTTGCTGATCACAGGTGATCTCCTTAAGGCCAAACATTATCAAATTCTATCAAAATGTTATTGTCAAATAAAACAAATCTTTAGACTATATTGAATTTCTGAAACGATTAAGCACGGACTCTTGTACAATTATACCAATTGATATTCATAATTTATGACCATCCGAAATTTCCTGAGCCCATCAACTGGGTGTGTGATACCGATAGTAATTATTTACTCTATATCAATTCCATGCTGACATAGTCGCCATCACGCAAATTGGATGAATGCTTTAACGATCACGCCTAAGAATGTGCCTCGATTCTTGATTTTTAACTCTTATGCGTTTCTGAATAAAGGAATAGCTTTCTTTATATTACCACGACCCATAGAAAACAAAATTGTTTTGCTTGTAATAGAAAGACTACCACCCTCAGGGAATTTAAATGGATCTTGTCTAAAAAAATAAGTCAAGGCATTCGTTTCAATAATTTTCAGATGAAGATGGATAAATGAGAAAAACACGTGAGGACACATTTGCACAAAATTTTGTAGCCGCTTATAGCACACAATAAATTTAGTTGTTCATATATATATATATATATATATATATATGGGAAATATCACGAAAGTTAGCGCGTGATAACTATAAATATGAATATGTACCACGGACGGAAACTGAATAAAAGACGGATTGTTGTTAGTACTTTCGTCTATTCGACATTTTCAAACTCACAATGGTAAGAAAAAACAAGACACATAGTATTTATACTAAGCACGTTTTACTATAAGGCAACTTTTTAATGCTATCAGATAAGTGGGATTTTAGAAAAAGTGATAAAATTGGATCTAGCGAAAACAGCCGTGGGCTAATGTTGAGATTACTCTCCTTTGTGTACGAGATTAAAAATGATTCCAGGATATTTCTCTTTATAAAATGATTATTATGGATTATTGTATCAGTTTTTGAACAGTTAATTGCGTGTCTTATCTTGGAATTGTGGACAGCTAAGGCATTATTCAGATATCCTTTAATTACTGCATTTTTGTGTTGTTGGGTCCTTATGGAAACATTTTTGGAAGTTTGGCCTACATAGAATAAATTACAATCTAAACATGGAATTCGGTAAATTTCATTGTTATCATTAAGAGATTATTTAATGTATGATTGTATTTATAGGCTACCTTAATATTAAGTTGTTTTAGAATGGGCACTACAGTTTCCTTACGTGGTACATATATATATATATATATATATATGTATAGATTCAATCGAATTATTTCCGTCACACTCATGCCGCTGGCTGATGGCAAAAATGTAGCCTTCTTACCTTTTTTGCGTTGAAAACAGACACATAAAATTATGAGTAATGTTTACATGTGTGGCAGATATATGTATTTCCTCCCGCTTCTTGATCTTTAAAAATCACTAGTATATTTTTTTTAGTCACTGTAGATAAATGTGTGAGATTTATAGTCTTTTTTACATTCAAGATTTACAAAAATAAAATCGTACTATAGAAAAAGGCCGGAAATGGACCACAGATCAACAAAAGTATTATACTTCTTCTGATCAATGGATAGCGAATTAACAACTTTTAATAAGCCTCGCCGCGACTCTATGAACAATCATTCTGCTGACGTTGAGCCGAAGGCGATGTCGGACTTGTAGTGTCAGACTATGGTAGAGAACAGATATCTCGATTCTTATAACCTTATCTTGAGAAGTCTTTACCTAATGGAAAAGACCTTTTCATGACACGTGCTGGAAAAGTAGAAGTTTAATTTTCTTTTAGTAAATGTTTTCTAGCCTACACATAAACCTCTCGAAGTGTAACAGAAATTTGCGAAACCAAGTATCTCCATATTTCAAGGTACTTACGCTTCATATTGATAAACTTTATGATTGTAAGCATCATCTTTTGGAAGAAGCATTTGATCAAACTTTAGAATGAGATTTTCTGGAAATTCACCATATATTTAAAACTAGAGCCAGAATTTCCTCGGTGAATTTTACAGGAGGCCTGTCACATTTAACAAAATAAGTAGAAGAGCAAAGCTAATTGCCAAACACCATTTAAATAATAAAAGAATATTCGTAAGGATAATAGTTATCCTTCAAATGGTAATAATAGGAGTAAAACTGTTTATCCTTTAGGAGGAAATACTCGCTCGAACATCATATCAATACCCTTTTTCATCACATTTTTTAGCCTTATTTTGCACTATGCTACTCATTTATTTTTCATGTCATTTCCTCCTCATAGCCAGTGTGTATTATGTGTTATAAAATCTCATCAAGTCAGTGATCATCCAAGAAAAAGAGCCCTATAGCACGACCAAACATAAACAAATGGATTAACTACGAAAAGTAGATTTACTTGAAAATAAACAGAATAAAGTAAAAATAGTAGTCAAAATTCACAATTACCCTTTCTTCATTTCTATACTCATGGCGAGTTTACCATGGTTGTACTGAATTTAAGTGGATTTCAAACTACCAGCTTCTGCTATGGCATTCCTTGGGTCTATATAAAAAATATCCATCATCTGTTGTATCTTTTGGTGAAGTGCCCATCTCTTGCTTGCAAGGAAAAAGTTAGGAAAGTTAGGACAAAATTGATAGTTTGCGAGGAAACAAAGTTTCGATACTTGATTCTATATTTTCTTTCCTTGAATCTTTGTTTCCTTGCAGTGATAGAGGGCATAAAGAGACCCCTTTGAGGAAAAAACAGAATTTTTACATATACGAGCGGGTTCCAAACGCAGAAAATAGGACAAAATATATTCAGTATTGACGTATGGTGAAATGCGAGTTAAAGCAAACGAAAAAGTCAAATCAGATGCCTCTTGCGCTGTCCATAAAAACAACTCAAATGCTTTCCTTTCGTAAGTAAACGGAAAAAAGCTAATTCCTGACACCATAGACGAGTGCTAAAAAGTGCTGTCGGGTTGGATGGGAGAAAGAATGAATGGGGTAGAGCAATGAGACTGATAACCTAGATAGACAATAGAGTAAGTCTAGGGAGAAAATGGGCAAAGTACATTAAACGGCGCAATATTAGACAAAGCATTTAATAATTATATAGATACAAGTATACGACAAAATAGCCAGAAGCCGAATGGAATAAGGTGATGATATGAAATTGAGTCAAAGGCTTGAGTAATATAATAAATTGGCTGGAGCGGGATCATTTGAAAATTTTAGTTTATTTTTTCCAAGAGTCTAATAACTTCTTTCACCCTCATTTAGGTCTAAACAGGCATTAAAAGCTCTAGGGACGTCTCATTTTAATCATGAACGGATGAAAGATATTCACATAAGAATTAGAATGACAATCTCTGGTCTTACCGGAGGGATCAGATTCTATCATAATGGTTGGGGTAAGGGCAGAAGGAACAGTAGCAATGTGTTTTGGCAGCGACAACGTTAAAGGAAAAATCCTGTTTTAAGGGATGAGTACCATTCTTAGGTCGTGGCAGTAAATATTTAGAAAATCTTTAAACAGAATTCGGGATGAGGGAGGAAAGTTAGGTCTCTCAGAGAGAAAGATAAAAGTGGTGTGTTCGATGTACACGAATAAATGTGTTGATGAATTTCCCTCTCCAAAGAGTCACATCTAACTTGTCACTAAACGCTGCCTCGCTCCTTAGTAAGGGTATTATATATATATATATATATATATATATATATATATATATATATATATATATATATATATATATATATGGAAAACTCACAAAGTAGCGCGTGAGTAGAGCAATAAATGCTAAAGGTCTCACAGGAAAATACAAGGCGGATTCCACGTACTCTTTCCTGCCTCTCAGTTTGACCTTGCTACCCGCTATAGCAAAATCTTAATGTAAATTTAGCCATCCCACTCCTACGTCGGTAAAGGAGGCAAGAACATTTAAAAACGCTCTGAAGATGATCGAATGAGATCGAAAGCTTAGCCTTTTAGTTTGTTTTTTACCAAACGCATTCATTTAAAAAAGAGATGAATACTGGACAAGTAATCCAGCCTCTACAAGATGGAATAAAAAAGATAGTTTAAGAAGAGAAAGTTGCCAAAGGAAATTAATTAAGGCAAAATACATAATTGTCTTCAACAAAATTCGCATATATATATATATATATATATATATATATATATATATATATATATATATATATATATATATCAAATTCTAAGTTAAGAGAAGATAAATAGGACAATTTTTTCTTCAAAAAAAGAAATTTCCTAATTGCGAAAAAGATTGTGCCAATCGAACCAAGCACACTCATGCAGCGAAGCGATCCATCACTTTCATCTCAATTAAATCTCTCTTAACCTCCCGCATAGCTGAGCGGTCTATTGTGTGGCTTTAATTAAGATCATAGCGCTTATTGCTGCCTTAGTGTGTCTAGTCCGATATTCAAGTCTACACTGATGTATGCATTTTTCCGAAAAAAAATTGATTCCATTAATTTTCTCATTTCTTTCGCTTATATTGGTTTATTTTCATAATTTTCTCGCGTTTATGAGAGATATACATTTTATATATATATATATATATATATATATATATATATATATATAAAGTAGCGCGTGAGTAGAACACTAAATGAAAAAAAAGCTTCCATGAAAATGAAAGGCATATTCCAAGTACTTTTGAACTTGTTCAGTTTATTATCAAGGAATAAAGAAATATTCAACAACGGTGGAATATATATATATATATATATATATATATATATATATATATATATATATATATATATATATATATATATATATATATATATATATATATGTGTGTGTGTGTGTGTGTGTTGTGAAACAGAAGAGCAATGCCCCGCCCATGTACAACGAAAGTACCTAAAATAGAAAAATAATATCAAAGACGGATGTGAAGTATAAAACCAACTAGATCTGTGCGCAAAGAGTGTAAATATTTACGTGACTAAACTAAGTACCTACATAAAATACCTAGCCGAAAAGAGAGAAAGAGTAGCCTTTGTGTTTAGTATTCTATATTTCTTAAGAGGCTTAGGTGCAGGGAAGAAAACAAAAATCTCTCATGCTTTAGTAAGAGAGGCGCCCATCAACCCTGCCTATTGCTATTAACCCCCTATATAAATCAAACAAAAGCGTATTCCAGAAGTTTCCCAGTAAAGCGCTTTCATCACAAACATCAGAAAAATGGAGCTGAAGACGAAAAGAGCCCGACATTGAGATTTTAAGATTTAATTACTTAACATCTCTATATAAAATAGAGCAGAAATTCGGGAGGATAATGACAACCTTACTCCAATCTTTGCAGAAAATATCAACACCAGAGGTAACATTACTTTCAACACTTGATTTCCTAATAGAAGTACTCAGCAATGAATAGTGGAAGATTCATTTCACACATAACTAAGAAAATCACCGGACCAAGAATCCAATTTCTATTAAGTTCACCCAAACGAGATAAACCCTTACCAAACAGGACAATAAAATTACCTACCAAGAATCCAAGGATAATTGACTCCAAAAAGTAACTAAGCAAATTCACACTCGAAGCGCCTCGATTTAGATTACCCCCGTGTCAAATTATAGTGAAGATCAGCGAATGGACAACTAAAGTGAAATAAATCATATTAAATTTACTTTACCTCTTTGAATTGAGACAAAAGTGTTAAACTAGAGTAAAGTGAGAGATTAAATTAAACAGGAAGAAAAAGAGAAGAAAGGAAAAAGATAGTGCTAAAGTGTAAAAATTGAAAAAAAAAATATAACAGAGTAGCAAAAGAATACGTGCACATTAAGGTACGAATGATACATTACAAACAAGAATGAAAGAATGAAAAAATAAAACAGAGATTGGTCAGTTTACGTGTCAAATTTACACAAGTTGTAATTGCTTAAGGGTAGAGCAACAGGTAAAGAATAGAATAGAAAATGGAAAGCAAGTTGTGGTTCGGATGTCACTTTAATTAGTGGGTCCATACAATAAGAAGTTATTCCATTCTTTCCTTCTCTCTCCAGCTATCAGTAGTCGGCCACACGAGATCATCTTTGGCTGTTCTACTAAACTTTACCTACACTCTTTTTTATCTTCTCCCTCTTCATCCACAAAACGTAGTTGAACTGAAGGGAGGAGGACGCCTAGTATCCTGGATGGGACATCAGAGGGTCCTCTGCCCTCCTTCCCAACTAGGAGCGTGTTGGTGGGAGGCCAGCGGCCATTACACCTATCATCTTCCACAAAGATCGATCTTCATTCTTTGCTGCTCACGACCACCTCGAAAAGAGGCAACACAACTGGTAAACTCAACATCAATACTGCCCCAACAACAATGAAGACTTCCGCCTGAAGAAGCCTGAAAAAGGCAAAAGCTTAGAGCCAATTTTTAAATTTTTTGAATGCGATCAAATAAAATGGATTTTCCTGAACTGATTATTAATCTCCAGTCACATAACTATAGCTGCATTCGCCACTTAGGACGCTCCCAAATAAAACTGGCAAAGTTAAAATACAATTTTGAATTTAAAAAAAATAATATATATATATATATATATATATATATATATATATATATATATATATAATAGCGAGAGAGACAGGAAGACAAGTTGACTTAGATTAAAAATTGTCAAAGAAAGAAAAAGAAATATAAAAATAAAAATTTTCAAATATATCCTATTGTAATTAATATTTCAAACCCTTTTCGACTGGAATAATGTGATACTCCTCTCTCGATATATAATGGAATATCTACCCCCAAATGGGCGCTTATTAATCCTAGATTCTCAGGAAACTGATCCATATATCAGAATAAGTAATGCATTTTGAAGCTCATGTTGCCTCTAAGGTTTTTGAAAGCAGTCAGCACATCGGTGACAGGTTCTTTGTAGACTTTGCCTTCTTGTTGCTCATAAATTACTTCACTCCTAAGCGAAGGCTTTCCACCCTTCCAGTTCAACTTAGTTAATTGGGTTTTCCAACTCAAGATCTCTGAAAAATTGACGGAATTCTCCTTCAGTGTACTTGAGTGAGGAAGGGATGCAGAGGCAAATTGGTTGCCGATGTGTAGTAGAACACATTTAAGCAATCGTTTACTGTCCAAAATAAAATGTCTCAAATTTTCGGCTGGGTACTCTGGCTCTCCAAGCTTGTATTGAAGCTACGCATTATCTGTACCGTACAACGAGAACTTCTATTTAAAGTAAAAAACACATAATCCTGATGTCTTTTGTGGAAGAAAGTGATGCGAGGACTATCAGTGAGGAGGTTTTCATTAAATCTGGATGACAACAGTTTGACAGTGGAGTTAAACAAGCTGAGTTTGAGAACTAGATCATTTGGTTCTTTTGGGCAAAAACAATGTGGAACATCATCGTCAAAAAACACTTTAACCGTGTTGGAATCTGGTTCTAATGTAAGGAATTTCTCCAAAGAAAGGTACTAGAATTTCATCACAATCAGCTAAAGAACGACGAGCTGATTGAATATCAGGATACTACAGCCTGCTCTGGATCTTTTTGTTGATCCAAATCAAATCAAGAACGAAAAAGTAACAATCATTGCCATGGTTTATCGGCTCCCTCCACACCATGACAATTTCAAACTTCAGACAACTATTCTTACCCTAAGGCAACGAAAAAATACTCGTTGCATGTTGTGCCTACTATTTTTTAGCGCTCAAGTTTTATCCTGATCACCAAATTGCAATCCAATATATGCATGGTAAACACGCTTTATGAAACTTGTGACTAGATTCCCTTGAGGAGCAACGGTGTATTCGTCGCAGATACTGTAGAATACATCAGGCTTATTTAGGCAAGATCTGGTCGAATTCAACTCATTTGCTTGCAAAAGAAAAATACGAATTGGTTAAAGATTTCCAGGCGTAAACTAGTCAGAATTTGTTAAATTAAGGAAATTAGAAAGCTTTTTACATCATATAACTAGAAAATTCCTGTACATTTAAAAAAGTAAAATCATCATGCGGCGTAAATTAAAAAATTAACTTACTTGAGCATGACCAAGGTGTAAAGGTTAGGCCCTCGTATTATCATGCCTCCCCTTTCTTATCATAGTTTATAGTGTTTATCGCGTGTCGAACCGCTTCGAGGCTACCATTTTTGGCCTAAACTTCTGTAAATTACCAGCCTAATATGCGTAGGGGAAGCGAATCATCCTCCCCCCTCCTTGTGCCCTACTTCACTTTTCCACTTAGGATTGAATATGGGGCCGTAAGTCCTTTGCATTGAATTGTGCTCTTCCTGTTACGTTTGCAAGTGTTCTTCTTCGGGAAGCCGTTCACAGTGGGCACGTGAAAGTTCTACCCCAGTCACTTAGCCATCTCCTCTTTTGGAATTCTGTCATCTCGAATTCCTTCTCTCGAATCGCTGGGTCTTTGAGTCATCGTATCCGTGGTCTCGACGCCTTTTGCCCCGATATCACCACATGTGGGTTTCTCCTCGTAGAAGACCGTCATTGCGTTTACCCCTGTGGATTTGGGTCAAATTCACTCTTCGTCGCCGAGCCTCTTTCGCCTGGGTTTCCGACATGAGTTATTGCTTTACTGCTCTGGTATCAGGTATTTTGGAGTATTTCTTTCTTCTTACGTCCCTTTTACTTCACTTATGTTTTATTGACGTTACTCTGGGCCTTCGGGTAAGGGACGTAAGACAGGGATGTCATTCCTGGAACACCTGTCACTAGAGTAGCGTAGCCTATTTCATCTTCAACGGCGTGTGTCGTTTCGGCCTTAAGCAAATTATTCATAGAACCCAATTTTGTATGCGCGAATACCCACTTGTGAATACCTCGTAATTTAGCCCTGACCTGATAAATTGTGGTGAATTTCTGGTAGGCCTTGAGATTCCTGGTCTTCTATAAATTTCTTATGTGTGATCGATTTGGGCCGTGTGAACCTAGTTCCGCGATAGCCTTTACACAAGGGTTTCTTTGGTTTCAGCGCATAAAACTAAATATGCCCCTCCCCTAAAATTAGACAATAAAGTAGGAGGTGACCAGTGTAATCCATCAGTAATGCTTCTTACAATCCCAACTAAACATAGTTTTACTTATCATAACGTTCTTTGTTTTCACTACGGAACAGAATCATCCATTGGGAGTTCCTACCTACATCGTACTCTACTCCGTCATCATAAAATTGTAATAACACAGCACTCTTCCATTTATCAGGTATTGTTATTTCTAAAGTTGTTCGACAACCCATCTATTAGATACAGTTCATTATCCAATCAATTTCACCTTTTAGCATATCAAACACACTGATAATCCCTCGATTTAAACTCACTAAGCCTATCATATTTACATTCGATTTATCTGCCATAACTACAATATACTCGTATGTACAACCAATCAAAATATTTCCGCCATCCACTTTTGCAAACTTTGTTGGTCCCAAAGCTCCAGCCAGGCCTAATCTTGTTCATACAACTATTCTTCTCTGGAATTCCTAGTTTTCTCACTTCCTTCTTGAATATCTAGTTTAGAAAAGAAGCGCCTTTCATCCTTCTTTTAAATAGTTAACTGAATTATTTTTGTGGTTAATCGTTCGTCTAAGATTTTGTAACTCCTATGCATAATCTGCAACTACAAGTATGTATGTCTGTTTTGATATCTATTACACGTTATAGATCGTCATTTGAACTTATTAATTCTTCTTTGCAGTTATTGCAACTCACATAGATGTGTGAATGATTTCAATTATAGTTATATAATTAATCATTCTAAGCTGTCTTTCAGCCTCAAAAGTATATGAAAACTTGATAATAGTGTAATTGAAAGTTTAAATGTTTTTGCCTCCCCTACGAATTAAGTTTTGGGACTTAAAGTAGTAATAGTGAATATCTTGTAACTTCGTTCACTATATGGAATCATTTATATATTAACGAGGGGTGGTCAATAAGTTTTGCAGTTCGGATATAAGGAAACGAGATATGAGAAAAAGTGTTATATTATTTTTCAATATAACTACCCTCGACTTCCAAGCACTTGCGCCACTTGTCCCTGAGGCTTCGAATTCCCGACGACTAGAAATCTCCCGACTGCTGTCCAATCTACTCCTGGACGGCGAGCTGGATATCTCCATCGTGCCCAAACCGGCGTCCACGCAGTGTAGCCTTGAGCTTGTGGAATAAAATGTAGTCGCTATGGGCCAGATCTGGACTGTAGGAGGGATGGTTAAGCTCTTTGAATCCGCACTCGCGCAGGGAAGCTTGTGCAACTCTGGCCTTGTGGACTTTGACGACTTTGAAGTCGATCGTGGAGCGTGAGCTTTCTAGGGACACAACGGGCAAAGACCGTGGTCATGGCCAAATTGTCGTGGATGATGTTGATAACACTTCCATGTAATATTCCAAGTTCTCGGTCGATTTCATCGACCTTCACCCGTCGATTTTCGAAGATCATTCTCTCCACACAGGCGACATTGTCCTCGTTAGTTACGTCTGACGGGCGTCCTGGACGGGCGTCATATTCAAGGGGACTCACGACGACCATGGCGGAACTCCCTATTCCGGCGAGGAATGGTTGCATAAAAAGGGGCGGTTTTCGGTGTACACTGCAACCATGCCTTCATGGATCTCTTTTGCATTCTTACCTTCCTTGGTTAAAAATTTGATCACTGTGTGGTGCTCAACCTTCTCCATTGTTAAAATTTTTGCGACTGACGATCTACAATCAGCTACTGCTTCTTAAATAGACGAGACAGGACCGTGCGGCTGCAGGTCCTGACTTACCATAACTTGTCCTAACACCCCCAGAAACAACCATCCCCCTTTCTCTGTTTTGCCCTACCGATTTGCAAAAATTATCGACCGCCCTCGTATATATATATATATATATATATATATATATATATATATATATATTGGAAGGATTCGAGGAAATAATTGATCAGCTAGAAAAATGTATATGCTCTAGATTTGATAATGACTAAAAGCAGAAAGGTAAAATCAGCCAGACTAAAGTTTATTTAATTGCAGTTTTTTACGATATATGGAAATATCTAGTAAGAGATTTATAGTTAAAAAACGATTCTCCTCATCCGAATTCCACCAACTTCTCTTTAATTAATGAGTAAATGAGCATGGCTAAGCAATGTTAATTCTTTTACTGCACATTATTGAAATCTAGGAAAGTTTACTTTAATATTTCTTTCTGATTAGTTAATTTCTCACTAAAATATTATTGAGATATGGTTTCAAATAATTTGGGGCGGAGGGTACTATAAGAAAATTGCAGTGAAACACACATACACTACAATTGTTTTGATATTCTGTAACAGAACTGTACAAGCGTAAATTGCCTGCATAAAATAAGGTTGGAAATCGATTTTGACTAACTACAGCCTTTTTACGTTATTTATTATTCATTAGGCAAGGTAGTAAAAAGATTTTTGAGAGACTTGAAAATCCTGGTAAGGATGTGCGATTCATAAGATTTGTATACAATTTTTAGTAGGGGGAGAGTCTAGACGCGGGTGACACGAAATTTGATATCCTTATGTTGTTTTACATTTTCTTTCGATCGATATAATTTCCAAGGTGTTTCTCCAGGTTAGTTCAGGAATTATTGATTTTTTTAAAGGTCACAAGGTCCTAAATGAGAATAACTGAGAGCACGTGACTTTTTGGTCAGCAGACACTTTCAGCAGAACGTGAAAAAACAAATAATACTTCCTTTTAATAATAAATTAATTATCGGTTTATAAATATTTATAAATTGTAGACAACAAAGATAGAATTGTTTCGGAGAATATAAAAGGAAATTAATAACTCAGATAAATTATCCTGAAGCCTAATGAAATTAGCTGTTATGAAATTGAAAATAAAGAGTGACACAAACTTTCTTGCCAAAAAGGCGCTAAAGAAAAAGGTTCATAAAGCAGGTGATAATAGTATTTTAATTTTAATTTTTTTAAAAAGACCAACCAGTAAATGTCAAGAATAAAGTTTATTATAAGAGATCTGTAAATAGAGTTGTTAACACTGGGTAATTGAAAATATTTTCATGATTTATAGCTGCAGATCCTACTTCCAACGTCATCTGCAGCATGGTTTGGGTAAGGTTTATAGAATGTTCTTGATAAAAATGTAGAGCATGAGAAACTCCACCTGTTAAACTCTGTCTACTAGCTTGGATATTTTCATTTCGAGTAGTATAGAGAGGAGACGACCTTGGCCGTTCCGATCGACGCGGAGGGCAACTCATAAAAAAGAAGAGGACGCAAATGTCTCTTTTATATAAGGAAATAAAGGAATCTGCTCAAATGATGAGAATTCTTTCTTTTGGCATAAGGAATATTTGGAGGGATAAAGACTAAAAAGTAATAATCACGAAAAATTCAGGAATGCAGAAAATTCATTAGTAAACCCTCATTTTCACGCCATGAAAATGAAATGCGAGACATTTATTTCCATCCATCCTAGGTTTTCTTTGTGGGTGTATCAATAGAGACTAATTAACTATAAAAGGAGAGCAGAAGTGTGGAGGGCTTCTTTTACAAAGCGGGTCGTTGAAAACTGTTCCAATGAAGGGTATTTTATTCTCTAAACATTTTCTTGTCTTCCCTTTGACATTGAGGACGCTTTCATAGAAACAAGAATAGTCCACTTGAACTAGGCAGGTTTCATGACGTTTTACTTCCCTTAACTCTAGAGTACTAAAGCGCAGATAGTTTTCTTGGATTACTTATTTTTGCTTGTATTAGAAACTTGTCACTCGCTAAAATTAGTTTACTCCTTTTGTTCTTATAAAGGTTATTTATTTGATCTATATATACTCAGTGATAACTTTATAACAATTGTTTATTGGATACACATTCTCCATTTATAGTTGACTCAAACTATGCAAATATTATAGAACCATTGATATTTGGAAATCCTCTGTCAGGTACAAATTAGAAGTCATTTGGCCGAGGACAAATCATGTATAAAGAGTATTGGCGCAGTCGATACTCTTTATAGCCGTTCTAAGCCTATTTAGTGGCATTGAGAAGAAATGTGAATTATATTGTTTTTTGTCACCTCGCCACTTGCTTAACGCTCGCTCGCTTCATGCCAAGTGCCAGCTTTCACAGTCACACTCCAGGATCTCTATTCACGTGAGCTACATCTACTTGTTTTGAGCACTCAAGAAAAATTCCTACCTGACATTGTTAATAATAAATAATATTTTACATTAATCGAGTGTGTCCATATAACCAACCACTCCAGTATGCAAGGACCCTAAAATGACCTTTGCCATGACAAAGAAATACTCGGACCTTTTTTATGATGTCTTCGGGGAAATTGATACTTATACTACTTCGACGTAATATTTATTTAATTTTGGACAATCAACGAGGCCATTTCAAAGTTAGCTCTTGATCCAATTTTTGCCTTTTGACAAAACTTTCCAAATTCATAAAGTATTCTCGCGATTTGGAAGGCAGATCTGAGTGCATATTCTTCAACTGTTTCTTAAGTTGACTTATCTTTAAAGACTCGGCAGTTAATATGTTCAAACAGTCAACATACTCAGGTTAAATTTTTCCTTTGTTTTGCATATATATGAAATCATAATTGTGAAACTCTTCCTGGTATGTCCGTTTCCGATTCTATACCATCGGAAGAGTAAAGGAGAAAATTATTGAAAAAGAGATAGATACAATTATTTTAGCATATTATATAACTTTAAATTGATACTCATAAAGGAGGGGATACAAAAAAGAAACCACGAAAAATAGAAATAATATAAAATGAATAGAAATTTGTCAAATTTTATATTATTTTCTGAGGACCTTTAAATATATGAATTGAATCATATATTCTGATAAAAAATAAATCATAAAAATATTACATAGTACAGATATAATTGTTATGGTAAACCGCGAAAACACTCCCTGACTTTAGTCTTCAAATATGACCAATGAATGCACTTCCATTGACTTCGAACAGGACAATTAATTATTCATAGTGATAAAGGACACGAGGCCATAAGTTACTTGAATTTAGTGACAATTAGAGAAAGTGCGGTTGTACTACCGACTTCCAAGGAATTCTGAAGCTCATGGTGTTTCTGTCTTTTTGCTAACTTAAAAAATGGTCCAAACAAATTAGATTTTATTTTAGTAAGAAACTGAAAATTTTTGTTTGAAAAATATAATTTTATAAATTACTTGGCTATTTAATAATTCAAAAGATTTTCTTTAATTTCAATTTTTATATGTAGGTCCGTTACACCCGAGATTTTAATTGTTATCTCCTTTGGAGGAATTTACCCCGGTTCGCCGAGCTCAGAAATATGTAAATACTGTCCAATTGAGGTATTAAAACATTAATTATTTTCATTCTACCAAAAGTATTTCCATTTTAAACGCAAAAATTCTTTTAATTCAATAAAAACGTGAAAGGATCTAACAATTATTATATTAAATATAGTGAAAATATATGAATATTCAATCAATATTCGAACAATAATGGAAATGGAAAAAGGAGAAAAAATGCTAAATTTTAGCTGACACACAATGAAAATGTAGGAAAATATAACAAATATTTATAATATAAAGCTAGATATAATTTACTTATTCAATTTTTTGTTTGAATCTTCTTATGAAATTTTGAATGATCATCCTCATGTCGTTTAGTGGAGGAAATGAAGTTTTCCCCGGGCACAACACACCTCCTCAAGTATGAAGGAGGAAGGCTGAAGACGAAGATTCAACCCTTCTCTTTCTCTCTGAAACTCTTATTAAAACTAAATTCTTTATACTTCATAATAGTAACTGATAATTTTATTATGAAGACAGTAATACTAATTTTAGTGTTTTAAGCTTTTTTATAGTAACCCAAATTGACAATTGTATTATCAAATAATTCAGAAAGATAGTTCCCCACCATTTTTAAGACGCATCATTTACCTTCACTGGACCATTTAAGCAACGCCATTTACAAGACAATCATATTTCTTAGAGCCATTGGCTGAAGGGAGTATATATAGTCTTTGCTTTTCTTGCAATATCTCTTTGTTGCAGGTAAGTCAGACGTTGGAAAATATGAGACGGATGTTATGAAATTATTATAGGTAGAAGCCATTACATACTCAATCTAAGGCTATAAGGCTAGCAATGTGTCTCTTTTGGCTTACTTGCGAAAGGTAATTTGGTTGGTAGGGAACAATTTAAAATTATACTCCACATATATTGGCTGTCGCACATAATCCTAAATCTGTATATAATCCAACAAATCATAAGAAGTAAAATAATAATCATCAAAATTAAGTGTGTCACTTGCTATACTTGCAATATTTGTTTTATCAGTTATTTTTTAACGACTTCTCCTCCAACCCCAAGACCTCATTCAATGTATGCATCGTTCTCACATTTTTCCATAATTATTTAAATTTAAATTATATATAAAACGATTGGAAGAATTTTTTTTAAATTAAATCTTATTTATTTTTCTTTGGCATACTCTTGTTTGACTAGTGCTAGTAAAATAGCAGATCATTTTTCATCAATTGAAAATTTGAAAGATTTTGTCAGTAAGTGTATATAGAAAATGACAGCTTATATGAAGAGACATTTCTTTCGAATGGTCCAATTAACCAACTCAAATTATAATAAACCAATGCTACTAAGCTTATTAAACTCCTTAGTTTGAATTTTATTAAGAGTTCCAATCAAATAGCGAGGCCTTACATCGTGATCAGATAACAGAATTACAATTCTTCTTGAATTCAGCCATTTTTGTTTAGTCCTCAGGAGTGAGTTTTAGAAAGAGGAAAACTCAATGGGTACGTTACTAGACATTAAAGGTGTCTTCACAAAGGTTATTTTGATGCTAGGAGTATTTGGTGATTCTTAATTACAATATTGGAAAACGGTCAGGGAAATCGGTATTACATTTATCATTATTAATGATCATATGATTAAGTCTCCAAGTTTTATGCAAATATAAGCATTTAAAACATATCAGGACCTGATATATGTGCATAATAAGGACCATTATATTAGTTTAATAATATATTTTGATCTCTTCAAAAATTACATCTCCTAAAGACAACAAATCAATCCTACATGGGTATATCAAGGGAAACATTGTTTTTTTCAATAAATCACTGTGATTTATCATAATATCAGTCAAAATATTTCTTAAATCTCTAATTCAATTGCTTCTTTTGAGATGAATAACATAAAATATTCTATCAAGTAAAGTCATTGAAGAATTGCTGAAAAGGAGTTTAGCAGGTGAAATGACTTTGTTGCCTAGTTTAGCTTTATAGTTCCCAAAGTTTTCAATGCCCTTAGTACTAGTTGAACATAACCTTATGCTGTTATCATTGATTTAATAAGGCCGTAAAAACTCACTATTAAAATAGCTACCTAAACGATTGGTATCACAAGCAACATCTTCATATGAAGATTCAAGACAATATTGCCAGAGCGCATTTCTAGTTACTTTGTGACCCACGGTTCATCAGTTAAACTTGCCAGGAGTCAGGGATGAGGCTACACAGTATAGTCTTTACCAGAGATATCCTAGTGAGGCTATACTAAAAGATATTGTGACACCTGGGAGAAATCTAAGACAAGATGTGATAGTATATGTGGTTGAAGTGGAGTTCCGTGGTTTATTCTATTTGTGTATGCATGTAGGGAGGGAGTGGTGTTATAAAGGTAATCATGGCAGTAAAATTCTGGTTTGGTGATCAAGATTGGATTATAATGTCTGTATCTTGGCAGGTGCACCACTATACAAACACTGCAATTACAGTGTCTGTACCTACAGTTATAGGCTAAGTACTCTCAAATGATGAGAAAGCTGAAGAAAAGAGAAGGAAGGTAGTTTTTACCATTATTAATTGGGCGTTTATGTGAATTATTGTTTACTGGTTCGTGGTTATTTTTTGTAAAAGTTCGCTAGTAACTAGATAAAGTGGCTATAGGGGATTTGAATGAACCGGTTGTATAGTGGATTTGATTGGTAGAGGAGTTTGCTATAAAATTGACTGCCTGTCATTAGTAGTTGGTCTTTCAATGAATAGAACTTTTGTTTCTTCGTATTGTTTAGAGGTGTTTTATCTTCATTCATATGTGATGCGGATAGCGATGGTGGTTTGTTCTGTTTGTATATTGTGTATATTAATGAAGGATAGGGATGTTTTTCAAGCTAGGGTTGCATAATTTTGGGTGGTGCGAATAAAGTATCTGTAAGATAAGTTCAGTGTTTCTTTGTTTATCCAGCAATTTGTGTGGTGACTGTTCTGAGAGTGTTACGTTTGAATATGGCCTTTGTGAAAATGTTGTCTGTGTGTTGAGTGAAGATTATTCTCGGATCTGGGCAGATTCCCTGTGTAAAGGGTTAAATTTGAAGTAGAGAAATTGGTCGTAGAGTATGATGTGGGGATCATTAAAGGTAGCAATTGAATAATGGAGAGGTGGAAATGTTCTTTAATATAAACCAAATTTGAAGATGATCAAGGCAAGTGTATAGAATTCTAGATGCTGTATGTGCTGAGGTATATCAGGCTATTCTAAATACGTCGTATGCCAAAATTATTAGACAAAATGACGTGTTTTGGGGAGGGATATATCATGGATAAAATGGTTTAAAAGCATGTAGGAAAGTTTGCAGCCGCAAAGGCAACCGTGGTGACATTTGCGATAGAACATTTTTTATGAGCACTTAACCAGGGCTATTGAATGGGGACTTTGCTCTTCATATTTTATTGGTTAATAATTAGTGTATAGTTATTTTGTGTGATAATTTTGCGTCGGAGAATACCTAAGGTTGTTGTTGTCTATTATAGCCATTTTTGTGGTAAGTGTAAGGTAGTTTTACCAGAGAAAAATTTATGATCTGGAGTTTCTTCCAATATTATCAGAATTTCATGAATTTCAAGCAAAGAATTAGTGTTATATTATAGAATTTTATACCAGCAAACAGTTTTACTTACACTCTAGGTTAATTCCAAAAAGAGCGGAAACGGGGGAACCCAGAATTGAAAAAAAGAGAAAAGGATGAGAATATAGGACGAAAGAATTACTTTTACAACTCTTTTTGACAAATATTTAGGTAATATTTATTGATTATAATGAAAATATTTACTGTAGTACTTCGACCACTTTTTTAGGCAAAGCATTGCAAATTGTGTTATTTATACTGGCTTAAACCAGTTAATTTTAGTCAAATATGGAGTCATAATTTATATCGGTAAACACTTGCACGATTATAGAGGATTAATTCAGTTTGCGGCTCTGATACGTATCTTCCAGTGAGAGTAAATTTTGGTAATTAAGTCGTATCGTACGATTATGTATTTCTGATTTCAGAACAAAAGTCCGTAGCCCGACGCTGGACGTGTCCCAATATTACAATTTTCTTTTGTATTTAGGATAACTCGAATTTCACTGCCTTCTCAAAATATGTCTTACAAGGAAGAATATTATTTATTTAGGAAAAAAATGTCTAGATATTTATCATGGAAACCTATTCAACCTTTTGACAATAGAGAACATTGTTTAAAAAATCAGATCATTCGATATTAAGACACCTAAATCCCTTGCCATGATGAGCATGTTTAAAATTTAATCATCCATATTGCAATCTCTTCGGAGATTATCATGACTCCATCTTCATTACCTTACTCTTGTCCATATTGAAATAATGTAACATGTCCAGTATCCTGGCATGAATTTATTTCCTGAAATTTGAACTGATCGTATAATATAAGACATAATGACCTAAAATTACTTTCAATAGAAAATAGGAATCACCGCGTCAATTTAATAAATCCATTATAATACTAATTGCTTAATATATTCCAGATTTTTACAATTTATCAGGTTTGAATAGACTTTAGAAATCTAGATAAATTGCATCTACAGCTTCATTTCGGACAAACGTTAATCAAACAAATTAGTTGAAGATGAGCCTCTGCGTTGGAAGCCTTGGTGTGTGTCATTTAGTAAGTTATTTGCTTCCAGATGCTCCAGAATCCTATCTTTAACTAATATGGGCATGTAATTGGTGTTATATTTTCCTCTTTGACCTCATATAAGTTACTACCACGCTTAGAGATTATTTTAACATTGTAATAAGGGTTTTAAGCAGTGTGGTTCATTATTCTTCAAGTTGGACCGGAAAGAATTTAACAGGATGCAGCGACTTGGAAATGTTCCTTTACTTAATAAAAAATTAATTTAATATTCGCTTGTCAAAGTTTGAAAAATGTATTTGACAAAATTTATTACACTGTGTATCGTTAATAAGATATATGTTTTTGATCATAAAAATATTCTCAAAATCTTCACCTCATATGCTTGCCACGTCTCGATCAACACTACGGTAACCCTGTGCATATAAAATAACATCTTTATCATTTACTATGGTCATTTTTATTAAAGCTTTTATAGCCAACGTTTACATAATACTGATTTAACAAATCTAATTATTAAAATTAGTGCTAAAGAATCTCCGAAAATGATTGATGGAATATACTAAATTAATCCAGGACAGCAGGTTACTTGCACGGCTAAATTTTTGGGGTGTTTATTATGGTATTAGACACGGCTGAAGAATAATCTCTATAATAATTTTGAAATAGCAACATGGTGAAGAAATTCGAACACTCAGAAGCATATCGGAAGCGTATAATTGAGGTGCACAACAAAGGAAATGGATTTAGAAAAGTTCTGGCAAGTTTGAATATCCCAATTTCATCTGTAAGGAATATTATTGTAAAATAAACGATGAAAAGTGATGAAATGGCCTTCTCAAAGTCCAGATCTAAATCTGATTGAAAATTTATGGAAAGAGTTGAAAGCTTTTGCAGTGAAAGAGTGGAGTAAAATTCCTACTAAAACTTGCAAAAACCTTGTTAATACCTACAAGATATGTCTGATTGTTGTGGTTGCTGCTAAAAGAGGTCATACAAAGTATTAATTTATAGTTTCTAATAATATATATGTAATATTTATGAATTATTAAAATACTTTTGCTTCTTGTCTTTTTCTAATAAACACCATGTTTAATGTTAATAATTTATTTTAATATCATTTTTACATTATAATATATTGCTTTTAAGCTAATATAATCGAATATAATATAAATATATACATTTCGAACTACTAACGTATAAAAATCCCAGGATTGATATATAAACGAAGGGTAACAGGAACAAATAGTGGAACTAAGTAAAAATGTGAATCGAAGGATAGGTAAGCTGGAAAATGGAATCTCTGTAAATCCAGCTATCAGGGAGTTGCCGCTGCATATAACTCAAACGGAAGTAGGTTATAAGACTTCAAAGTTTTCACTCGCTGTAATTTGAGTGGGCTTATAATTTTCCTCTAGAAGTGCAAATTAGGAAAATAATTAAACCCTATATTTTAATTTATGACCCAGTTAGAACAAGGTTCTAGGTTGTTATGATGAGTATAAATGGAACGTTCTTGGTTGCATCAGTTGTGATTAAACATCAAGTCAAACCAAAGAGCGCAAATTTGAGCAACGAGACTTCTGGCCCATTTGAAGCTGAAGTAACAAGAAAACCGATTTCTTGGTGGACTTTTTCAAGAACATGAAAGGAATCTGGAAAGAGCGAGGCAGCGCGTTAAGTATTTCTTTTTAATTATTGAAAAAAAAAACAACGAGGGCACCTCACGATGAAGGTTTGAAAGAGAGCATCTGTAAATAAACGCATGACAAAAGAGGAGGGAAAAAATGTGATATTTCAAATGTCAGTTGCGCCATGGTCACTCATTGAAAATAATTCACCAGTCACTAAAGTTAAATCCTTTCGTAAAAGTCGCGACATTTCTGAAACTATAAAAAAACAAAATAACACACTAACCACATACAAAGAAACAATTCTAATATGAAGAGGCTCGAAGAGATTTTTGCAACCATAATTTCGGGACAACTTAAGAAGAGATGAAGACGTAAACAAGGTCGGAGGCGATACTTTGAAAATTAATTGCTGACCAAGAGCGAGAAATGGCGAGAATAAATAGAGAAATATCTTCTTGACGGGATTGATTTACCTAAACTACAAATTGTAATCAGGGCCCGTTTTAAGCCTATTTGAACAATTAAATCCAATCTGGCCCCGCGACTCAAGTAAGCTCCGCACACTCATTTGTTAGTTTTAAACTGTATACGATATTGATAAAAAGCTAACGTTAGACACAAAATAATTTTTATTTATATCAAAATAATAAGCTAGGCCTATGTATTAAAAGTATCTGCAAAGAGTCTACAATTATTATATCGGCTAAGTGTGCACCCCCTTTTAATCGCGTGCATGCTAGTTATCTGCACAAACTGACATAACAACCAAAAGGCAACGCGTATCTAACTACCGTACTGTTACGTGACTTATAGATTAAATAGTCACTGTGCTGGCTGTTGTTTTCTCTCGCCTGTTTGGTGACACTATAAGTCATTTTCTTTGGTCTATTTGGGGAACACTATTTATTTATGTCTTCGACTTGTTTCGGGAACAGTACTTGTTATCTCTCCTCTGTTTCGAAAACACTACTTGTTGCCTTTTTCTTCTTTCTGGGACACTAATTGTGGTTGTCTTCGATTAATTTGAGGGACATTAGTTTTTTGATCTTTGGTATGTTTCGGGAACACTACTTCTCGTCCTTAGCCTATTTGGAGACACTATTTATTGGTGCCTTCAACCTGTTTCGGGTACTCTACTTGTTCTTTATAGCCTGTTTTCCAACACAATTTGTTATTTTTTATATCTGTTTGGGGACACTACTCTTTGTTTTCTTTGGCATGTTTGGGGACTACTTGTTTTATCTAAGGTCTATTTTGGAGAGTGCTTGTTGTCTTTGATTTGGTTAGAGCACATTAATTGTATTTTTCTATTGTCTGTTTTGTGTAGACTACCTGTTGTTGTATTTGGCCTGTTTGGGTTACACTTCTTGTTGGTGTCCTTAGTTTGTTTGGAGATACGAGTTTTGTTTGTCTTGGGCTTGCTTGTAGGATACAACTTGTTTTATTTTTTCCTCTGGCCTGTTTGGGGGGAACTAGTTTGCGTTGTGTTTGGTCTGTTTGGTGAAAAGTATTTGTTGGTGTCGTTTATTGGTTTGAGGTCACTACTAGTTTTTTGTCTTTCGCCTGTTTCGAGGATACTCATTTTTGTTGTATTTATGCTGTTTTGAGCAAGACTGACTCCTGGCTAACTTTTGGTAAGTGCGGTTCTGTGCTTAGTTTTTGAAGAGCATCGTTAACGCACCCAGGACACTGGATATAGCCACCCAGCTTATACATTTTATTTTATTTGATCACAGGGGTCAAAATATTCGTATTTGCTTGCTTACATAAGTTTTCAATATTTTTGTCACGATTTCGTACAACGGCCCTCTAACTAAATCTTAGCCTTAACTTGATGTTGGGTTGGACGATGAGTAAAGAAACGGCATCACTTTGATGTGTGGAGGTGATCGCCTCCAACCTTCTAGTTGCGGCATAGGAGTTTTTCCTTTCTCATCTTCAGTCACGCTCCAGGGTAACTTTACCTCTGTGATAAAATTGTTACCCCCTCTGCTACGTCAGGTGTCCATCCAAGCCTCTTCAAGCGTAGAGAGATTTTCTTCCCCCTCTTTTGACTTTTTCAAGGGTTTCACTTACCCCTTTTTGTAGTGTGGCCTTTTGACAACTCTCTTCTTGCGGTGGGTCGCCCCTGCTTTCTCGGGGCTCTGCTAAGAACATTATTGGTGCCTTAATATATTTGTAAAATTTATATTTGAATACACTTCTACTGACACACCTGTAGATATTTGGTTAGTCTTTAAACTTCCTTTACTATTTTATTTAGATATTTTTTTAAGTTTAATTAATTAACTTTTTATACTCTGAATTATTTGTTTTGTTTTAGCCAATGAAGATGTCAGGGTTTTGGTTCAAAAAATTTTTGAAATATATAATTGCTGTCGCTTATTGTGACTTCGTTTCTCAACTTCAAACAAGGCTCCCAGAGAATGTTTCCAGTGTCACTACATTGTTCAAAATATACGATGAGGATACCGTTCTCCAATTTCGTAATATGGAATCAACTCCTAAGAAATTCAGAAAGAGCTGAAATGAATCTCCGTTTTCTCTCAATTTGTTGGAGTATCTATTTTGTGCCCTTCATTTACTTTAAACTATTCATAACATCTTTATTGCAAGGTCAAGTCTCTCGCTCCTAGACTTGTATATTCTAAACTTCATTCCAGACGTAGGCTTGGCTGTCAAGCAAATTCCTACAAATTCAGGCCCATTATCACGCAGACATCTTCTAGGCTTCCATACACACATAGGAAAAAACAACTGCTAAACCACACGTGCAACAGTCACACTCCCTTTATCTCTCACAGGCGCTGTATACACAAACTGTTTACGCAAAAAACTCAATCTCCCTTTCAAGATCCCCCATACCAGAAAGACTCTGCTCAGACTTACTTTCATTCGTACTTGCATTCTTCCTTTCACTCTTCTTTGTACGCTTTCTACTCCTCGAGACCAAGACAAGCTCTTTCCCAGACAGATCCATACTATCACATGCCTTCTCATCATCATGCACCCTATTTCTCTATTTGCACAATTCATACAACGGATGGCTTACCAGGTAGTCAAGAGGTTGTCTCCATCTCCTAAACTGACTCTGATGAGCCTTCACTCTCTCAGTCATACCGTCATTCAAACCTTCCAAAACATACGTCACTCCATTTTCACAAACTCTCACAACTCTATAAGGTTCATCAAACTTCTCACACATCTTTGACACATTCAACCTACCCTTAACTTCTTTCACCTTCAATACTTTCGCACCTAATTCAAATGAACGGAACTTTTCATGTGCCTCACGCCATACACTCTGCTCACTTTCCCTCAAACGAAACCTATCTTTTACTCGCCTTTCAAAATTCATCACAAACTGACACGGTGATATTCCGGTTTCACTAGGCACAGTAGAATTATACGCCCACAACACTCTTCCCAGACATACATTCCAGTAATTCAATGTCGTACTCATCATTCTCAACATCTCATACAAGGTTCTTATCATACGTTCAGCCAATCCATTTGAAGACGGTACATACGGAGTCGTTCTCACATGCTCCCCACCATTCTCTCTCAACATTTGCTCAAACACCTCTTCTACAAATTCAGGCCCATTATCACGCAGACATCTTCTAGGCTTCCATACACACATAGGAAAAAACAACTGCTAAACCACACGTGCAACAGTCACACTCCTTTTATCTCTCACAGGCGCTGCATACACAAACTTACTTTTATGATCAACCATAACAAACATACCAACATTCCCAGCACTCGTAGACCGCAAAGACACACATTCAATCACTACCAATTCAAATGGTTCTTTCGTATCTACTTTTAACATCGGTGGTTTCACTTGCACACCTTGCACCTTTTGCTTCTGACAACTTTCCCACGTATTTGCAACATCATTCACAATAGTTCTCAGAAACGGATAAAACACACGCTCCTTCATACACTCTTACAGCTTAAACTTACCTATATGCCCATAATTATCATGCACAACCTTCACCAAACCAATCATACCAACCAAGGACTTCACAGGTACATACATATCATCACCACCCTTCACATGCCTCAAAAAATATACAACATCCATACAAACAACAAAATCCTTAGCATACCTTCTAAAATCACTTAACACTCAGGTCATTCATTCAAATAAACACGCCTCATTACACACCTCTTTAACTCACTAACAAAAGGACACATCTCTTGCATCTGTATAATATCATCACTTAAAATCTCATTTTCATCATCCATGACCAATTCAATCATACCGCAAAACTTGACAACACTCTTTACACAGTCATTCAACCTCATCATCTCACATTCGCCTTTCATAAGATAATCCTTATCAGCATCCAAAGACAAATCATTCAATCTCATAAAGTCTACACCAAGCAAGAAACAACACGGCATTTGCTCATCTTTCAGAATCACAAAGTCATGCTTCACATTCACACCATTACCCATACTCACTTTCAGACTAACCTGTTCCCATGCTACTACCATGCCATTCCCTAATCCATTTATCCGTAACTTCACCGGTTTATGCTCGCAACATCTAAATTCATCATACTTACTCAGAATTCTCTCATTCACTAAAGACACTGGCTCTCCAGTATAAATCAAACCACAGAACAATCTTTCACCAACTTTCCCTCTCGCTTCCATCATATCAAGTCCACCATATTTGCAATACACAGAAGGAACAAGCACACTAACATCAGCACTGATATCCACACAGTCATCAACTCCTATATCATCATTCACAACACACTCATCTCCATGCAGGCAATCATTCTTCTCTCTCATATATGATCACTTTTCAATCACCCAATTGTAGTGCACACCGCTCAAACATTGCAGATGTACCACATTAGGATTCAAACCCTTTATCTTCTCATCTTTGTAGACAATTGGCCTCTCACCACTAAAGTGCACATAAACAATCACTCCATACAAACGACTCACTGCAATCAACACTTCCTGAAAAGGCGGGCCCCTTGCATACACATCGCTCTCAATTCTTTCATGCATTCAGGCTTCCTACATACTTCACTCATTACCCCCTTCCTTAAGTCATCCACACTATCTGGCACTCTCACATCTACTCCATCACTCTTCTAAACTTGCAAACCATTCCATACACTCTCAAACAAGGAATCACCACCACCCTTACTCTCCTTTCCCTCCATAATCCCTTTCGGCAAATACTCAGGATCACTCACTCCACATACATTTTCATCATTCGTACCAGGATACCTTTAAATCAAATCAGCCACTTCATTCCGTTCACCAGGCATATACTCAATCACATAATCAAAGTCACTCAAATCTTACAAAGTCCTCGCAATCCTACTATCAGTCCACTTCATACGCTGCAGATACACAAGAGGTTGGTGGTCAGTTTTAATCACAAATCTGACACCATACAAAAATGGACGTAACACTTTCAAACAATATCTTATCGCAGCCAACTCTCATTCCACAGTCGAATACTTTCGCTCCACCGCATTCATAGCCTTGGATACATACCCAATTATTCGCCTGACATTCTCTCCATTCAAACGCTGCTCTTGCATCAGAAAACCTCCCAATCAATACCCACTCGAATCTGTATACAATTCAAGCATTTTAGCATTCACACTATAATCTGGATACGCCAATTCAACATCTTCAGCCGCTGTCTCTTTCAGTTTCTCATATCCCTGATTCATCTTATCATTTCAACTGACAACCGTACTACCTTTCTTGCCTATCCACTCAGTCAGAGGCTTACTCACACCAGAACAATCACGTATAAACTTTAGCTGGAACTCAATCCAACCCCAAAACGACTTCAGTTGCTTCACAGTCACCGATTTAGGAAACATTCGCACCTTCTCAGCATACTTCGGCGACTTTCGTAACCCATTCTCACTAACCATATGTTCAAGGAATTCCACTTTTTTTGCAAACCATTCAAACTTCGCCACATTCACCTTCACACCAACACTCTCCAACGTTCTTAACACATCATTCACCAATCTCATATGCTCCTCAAAAGTCTCAGTCATAATCAAAATATCTTCTATAAACGCAATCACATTCTTACTCGCAAACTTACTCAACACAACATTCATTGCCCGCTGGAAGGCTCTAGGAGAATTAGCCAACCAAAAACTGAGGTTCGGGAACTGATAAGGCCTCTTTGTGGAATAGAAGGCAGTTATCAGCCGGCTCTCCTCATCAATGGGCATCTGGTAATACCCCCGTACCAGATCCAGCTTCGTAAACCACTTCATGCCATGCATACTATACACACACCCAGTTACAACACACTTTGGAAACCTTTCTTTCACAATCCTTTCATTCACCTTTCGATAGTCCACACACAGACGCAATCTTCCATCCCGCTTACGTACAGGCACAATTGGACTATTCCATGCACTCTCGCTCTCTTTAATCACCCCCAATTGCTCTAATTCCAAACACTGCTCCTCAATCTCATTAGCAACCGGGCGTGGGAAATGCCTCGGCCGCTGATAGATTGGAGAGTCCTCCTTCCTCACAATCTTGAATTCCGGGCGCTTTGTATCTCTGAAATCCAAATCACCCTTACTGAGGGCTCCCTTTCGGTTCAAATATCATTCGATACACATCCTCCCTTTCATACTGGGTCAAACATCCATCCAATTCCACCATGCCCTTCACTTCATTATACGTCCATTCACATGTCTTTTCATTTGCCTCATTCACCCTGACATCTGTGCTATCATCCATACCTACCTCATTGACAGTGGAGAGGTGTCCTAGTACATCTCCGACTTGGATACACTTTACCTGTTTTTTTCACCCTGGGGTCCGCCTGCACACATACAAACGGATCATTCATTCTAATCAAGCCACTAAACACACAAGCAAAACGCCTTATCTTATAACACGCATCCTTCCCATCCAATATCACAGGGTTCTCACCCACATTCAAACTAACATCCTTACTCCAACTCACTCTAACACACATCCTTTCACCCTTCACAAGCCTTACACTCTCCATAGCAGTCACCTTAAGACCAGTAAACACACTCCTCAAAGCACTACCATCTTTCCCTACATACAACTTATACACCCCATTTTAACCAATTTTTCTCTCAATTTGATCACTCACAGGATGCACAACCATACAATTCATTTTCATAAAATCATACCCCAAAATCACATCATACTCACTATTCACCTTATCAATAACAGAGAATTCACATCCATTCATCAACATACCATGCATTCGAACAGCTTACCTAATCATTCCAATCACAGGCACTCTCCCACTACCAATACCTACCAAACTACCCTTACACTCACACAGGAGGGCTTTCTCACTCACCTTGTCATATACATCTTTTTATACTAAGCTCGTCTTGCATCCAGAATCTATTAAAGACAAACATTCAATTTCATTAAATTCCCCCTTTACACTCAGACAGTCATACTTCCTACCAGACAGCACTTTTACACTAGAAAGACTTACCAACACATTACTCACACTCATGCACCCAGAGGATACTTCACCAGGTACCCTTTACAAATCAGTTTCCCGCTTCAGACTTTCCATTCACACCTTGCGCTCTCAGTCTAATCGAACACTTTTCACTTAAATGTCCTTCCATAGAACAAAGGCTACATACATTCCTCTGGTCACGACACATCTCGCATAATTACCAACCTTTCCCCAATTACCACAAGCATACTTCATACTTTCACCAGCAGTTGCCCCACCATTCAACCTTGGACAATATTTCTTCAAATGGCCTCTTTCTTTACACTTGAAGCATTTTTTCACACTTTCCAGGCAATACTTTATCATATGCCCCTTCTTACCACACCCAAATAATGCACTAGACGTCCACCTACATTCTACCAACATATAACCTTTCCTTCCACACCGACGACCTTCCACAATCTTTCTAACACCATTCGGTCTTTCGTTTGCTGGGACATACCTCGGCTTCTCTCTCATAAACCCGTTCCCACGCTTGACATTCATCTGTCCCCTTCCATTCGACCACCCTCAATTTACCCATCCATTCTGCCGGCCCAGGAAGGTTGACATCACTCCAGCTAGTGCAGACTTCAGGGCATCCTTGTAGCTGACAAATTGCTTGGGTGGAGGAAAGCTCCTGGGCTTCTTACCCCCAAACATTCACACTGTACCATCCATCCTCTTCTAGATCACTTTCATCATCAAATCTTCCATCTTCCAACAGCTCCAATACATCCTCCCACATCAACCGTTTACCTGTCAGTCTCATTCTCTTCTTTCTTTTTCAACTCAAACATTCACTCACCTTTCGCGGGATCGTGTCCAGAAACTTCCTTATCAGTGGTTTACATTCATTAACATCATCATCACTATACCTCGTTCTTGCCATACTCTCAAGCCTATTTGCATACATATTCACCCCTTCGTTCCTACCCATACACGCCTTCCCAAATTCATTCACTCTCTTATATTTAACACTCTCTTTCATTCTTTTCACCTGTCGAATCCTCCACTTCTTTACTACATCGTACTTTGGCTCTCCCACACTCGTTATCACTCGAAAGAACTCCAACACTCTCCCATCCAAACAATCTCCCAGAACACTAACCCAGTGACCCTTGTTCTGCGGGTACTTGGGCTTGCATTACCGCTCAAAATCCCTGAAGAACTCATCCATAATCTTTCCCCCATGCAATGTCAACTTATCAATCTTAGGCAATTCCCTAATCAAAATTCCTTTCCCCACATTCACCTCACTCTCCAAAGAGCTACCGGTCTCACTAATTTCAATCACTTTCTCCCTCAAGTTAGTAACAAAGGATAGGAGGACAGAAAAATCAACCAAACTAATTTACCAATATAAAGATGGAATGCAATCAAATCAAATTCCTCCGGTTTCGAGATCTCAAGGTCCCTTTTCTGGCGCTAAATGTAGCGGGCCGAAAGCAACACTAACCCCACGTTCCAACCTTATCTTATAATTTATGGACCTTAAGAACCCCGAGGAAGAATTGATACGATTTAATTTACAATCCTTTACTTTACAAAAAAATACAGTTTATATTTGCCCAAAAAATAAACACCGGTGCGCATTCAAAATAAATATTCTATACAAATTGCAATTTTCCCAACCGAAAACAGAGAATAAAATATGACAGGCGCAGAGAACAAATTTCAACAACCCAAACAAGGTCCACACAATAAATCAATCAAAAAACAAAGAACACCCAAACGAGAAGGGGCACAGGGCTATCACCCGTTTCAGGGCTGGGCTGGGTGGAGCACTCGCCTCGAAGATTCCCTCACAGTCCGCTGAAGCTTCACTCTTTGAAGACACAGGATGCGATACTAAAAAGAGCCAGATAAATTTTTGGTATAGCGTTACCAAAGAAAAATCTGGTGATGAACTTTGCTATCCCTCGTTGTTAAAGTCAATGTTGAGCCTGTTAGTATTTTAGCAACAAACCAATCTTACCTAGGGTAATATACCAATGCGCTGGGCAGATAAATACAATTTAACTCTCTAAATATTTCAAAATTATATAAAATATATCTCTGAAAAGAGAATACAATCGGTTATTATTCGTATTCATAATAAAAATCGGAAGGCAAATTATACCCACACACTCACACATATATGTAAAGGGAGGTGGGAGAATGGCCCTACAGACACACACACACACACACCGCTCCCCCACACTGTCTCCTACCTCGAACTTTGTATTTTAGAATGTTTCACTTTGAATTTTACAAATAAGTTTCATATCACTTCTTAAACACATCAAAGTGGTAGCCTCCACAATCTAGATCTTAACTTTGACTAGAATCGAATTAGAGATTTGTAATTATTATAGTCAAAATTTATCGGCTGAATTAGGGGCAGGATTTTTTATCTTTTGAATGAGATTATGCAATAATCGGAGAGCACAATGCTAAGGTACAACTCAAACTTTAATAGGTAGTGTTGAAGTTAAGTTGTACAGTTAACACTGTGCACTCCGCATATTGCATCAAATTTTATTTGTTTATTTTGAATTATTGACCTAAGAGGATGATCAAACTGTATTTGAAACATGGATTACAGTTTCATCATCTTTTTAGGTCAATAATTCAAAATAAACAAATAAAATTTGCATTATTATAATTTTAATGTTTCTGGTAAACATTAAAATTAAACATTTGCGAAGCAGTCCTCTTTATATATATGCAAGATTTGTTGAAGCCAACAGCGATGGCTGGATAGTTGAGCCTGCGCTACAGCTTTTTAACCTTTACAGATATATATGAACATATATATATATATATATATATATATATATATATATATATATATATATATATATATATATATATAAGTCAAATAAGAATTGGACGTGAATGAGCAAATGAGACAAAAAACGAAGGGTTTTTTTTTGGGGGGGGGGTTAAGGCAAGAGAGAGGGACATTAGAAGAATCCAAAATCAAAGGGAGCAGAGGGTGGCACAGTGAAGGCGCTCCTTTACCGAGAAGATAGAAATAACGCCAGGGGAAAAAAAGTTTTGAATTTCTGGCCAGGACTCGAACCCGGGTCTGCTGATTGACGGTTAGATGCTTTACCGCTAAGCTACCAGGCGAAATATAGTTACTGTGCCTAGTAGCTTAACGGTAAAGCATCTGACCGGCAATCAGCAGACCCGGGTTCGATCCTGGCCAGAAATTCAAAACTTTTTTTCCCCTGGCGTTATTTCTATCTTCTCGGTAAAGGAGCGCCTTCACTGTGCCACCCTCTGCTCTCTTTGATTCTAGGTTCTTCTAATGTCCCTCTCTCTTGCCTTTAAAGAAAACACATTTCTTGTCTCATTTGCTCATTCGCGTCCAATTCTTATTTTCTCTTTTACGATATGTATTTATAGTCAGTTATACCAGGTTTCTGCATCTTTCTTCCTGTCTTTAAATTTTATTTTAAAGACAGAAAATAAAAATAGTATAGCTCTGTGGTAGTTATATTATCACCCGCAGATCCTGTAGTTGCTTTCTTTGTGTATATATATATATATATATATATATGAAAAATAACGTTCTAGTCAATGCGGTTGTATAAACTGAAGTTAAACGTTAGCCTATACAATAGGTTTTTTGAATTTCTCTTTTTAGATAAATAAATGGTTGCCTTGTCATATATGTAACGCCCCTTAATAGGGTCGAGGAACTCCAGGAGACTTCTTTAGCAGATTGAGGAATTCTTAGTATTACCCTTATCTAACCGCATATATATATATATATATATATATATATATATATATATATATATATATATATATATATATATATATATATATATATATATATATATACATATATACCCTTCACAAATGTATGAGGCTACCCTTTATTATGTCTTTAAACTACGAATTGTGCTCTGACATCCATATGGGTGCATGCTACTATCATATTTAGCATAAAAAGCACCATACACCATAATATTCTAACATATATTTTTTAGCACTTTCATGTATTTAGCCATTAATGTGCATAACCCATATATTGCAAATATTTAAATTTATTTTTATTTTTCGCAGGTTTGAGCCATAATATGTAGTAATTATAGTTAATAACAATAAGATGCCTATAAATTTTGAGTTGAGTGAAGTTAAAGAGACCAAATTGTAAATCGTCATCAAAATGGGATGTCACAAAGACAAATATCTCAATGTTATGTTTTCGGTAGGCAATCCAAACGACCCTCAGGTGCTTCGGTGAGACTAATTGTGTCAACTCAAAACCAACAACTGACAGGAAAAGGGTCACATCTACTCGTGAAGAAAGATAACTCATCCGTCAGTCCCTTTAAAATAGGAGCGAAACAATTTCAGATCTGGGCCGACTTCAATGAGGCGAAACAAATATCGACTAGTACTGTAAGAAGGAGGCTTATAGACTATGGCCTCACAGGTTAAAACTCAGAACAAAGTTATGGATCTCTGATACAATCAAGAAGAACCGCCTTCAATGGACAAAAATCATTCCAAAATAAATACTAAGCAGTGTTCAAAAGTCGTATGGTCGAATGGAAGTAACTATGAGGTAAGATAAGTAGTTTAAGGTTTAAATTAACATATTAGCTCATAATAATTGGAGTGAAACCTAAAATTATGAGAAATATACATAATAATGCATTTGATTATATTTTATGTTATTTGCCTCAGGTTTTCGGCACACTTGGGGCGACTTTCTTCCGTCGAAGTGTTGGCGAAGTTTTTCAGCTTGAATGTCTCTTCCCAACATTAAAACATGGAGGGAATTTTGCCATGTTACGGGGATTGCGTGACTGCCATAGGGCCCGGAGAGATGTTTTTATGCCAAAATAGAATGAATTCGACTACATATGTTTCCATGTTATCGGATATTTTAGAGCCATCAATTGCTAAATTTACTCCAAGCCAGTCAAGCGTTAACGTTAACTTTCAACAGGATAATGCCACGTGCATAAAGCAAATAATACTCTCAATTGGTTTAAAACAAAGGGCATTACTTCTATGGACTGGCCGGCTCAAAGTCCGGAATTAAACTGCATTGAACACCTAGGGGGACTCCTTGGTAAAGCTATTAGTATCACGACAGTTAAGGAAAAGATGATTTGTACCAGAAACTGCACGAAGAATGGGCTAAAATTACACCTGCCGTTAGTAAAAATTGGTTGACTCGATTCCTAGACGAATTACGCAGCAAGGAAAGCTAAGATGGGGGTCACGTAGATATTAGATCAAGTGCATATTCTGAAATATACTATAAAACAACCTTATATATGGGTTCTATTAATATTCTGAGGGCTAACTACAAAATTGAGGGCTAGTCCCGTACTTAGAATTTAAAACTTAATTAAAGAACTTTTGTAAAGTGCAATAAGATCGAGTTCAATAATGATTCTATTTTTTGGCTTTGGTGACTTCAATATCCTGACGTTCCTCAACCTTCCTCCTTTAAGGCCTTATTAATCGGGAAAACAACAGTTACGCATTCTCCTCGTTAATCGCAATTCCTCGTGATTACATAACTCCCGGAATACCGGTGTTCTACCCTGGTCGGGTATATCCCCATCCTCCGGGCTATTTGACCCCGTCGCTAGAATAAGACCTCCCCTTGGCTTAGGGCACCCCATAGCTATCAACAAATAACTCTCGTGGGAAATAAGGAAGGGCAACCAGCGCCCCCCTTCCAAGGCTCTTGGGTTGTCCTTACGATTACCTTCATGGTTCGCCCATAATTAGCGACGACCTTCAAGAGCCCCCCATAGATGCATGTGTGACAATAGAAACAAAACTAAATAGAAGTCTTCTTTATTTTCCTTGTAGGCATTATGTTCACGAAATAATTGTATCTGACGTATTTCCAAAGTGTTTTGGTGCTTTATTCGGACCAGAAATTTAATTATTTAAGCGTTTCCGTGATTCCTGGTGGATTATCAATACTTCATCATATGAAGCACACAATACATGTGTTTCTTGGAAAGAAGCTGCGATTTGCTTTTTCAAGAACAGTTGAAATGTCATCAACCTCGAGCAGATTACAAAGAACCTTTGAAACTATCAGTTGCATATTTAGGGGGTGACACAGAAAACTTTTCCTTCAAACAACCTGGAGCAGTGCATCGAGCATGTTGGATGGCAAAGGTTATTTATTCAATTAAAATTGTACTCTTCAAGTTAAAATTTAAAATGACCAAGAAAAAGAAGTCATGAGTCGAGTGATTTGGACAGTACCTAGTTCTGACCTGGTTTACATCTTCAACTGCATTAACTGCTCCACGAAGGGAGCAAAACTTGCAAAGTTTCCAATTATCTGAAGATAAGGAACTTACTTCTGTAGCCAACAAAGAATTTGGTCGTTACCTTTGGTATCTAAGCGAAGAACATGTTTCCTTTGACTTCATGGATGAAGATGTCAATCTAGATTTGAAGAGAAAGATGGCTGTAGCATTGTATAAGCTGGCTCACAACATCCAGAGAAACGATATAGACCGGCAGAAAAAGAGAGTATCTCTGAGAAAACTCTTGCTGACTTCGTAACTGAATCAAGTCGAATTTTCTTCACAACATTGTTGTTTAATTGCTCTTTTTTTAAGCAGACCTTCAGAATAGAGTGAAAGAAATGAGTATCTAACTGTAAACAATATACTAATACTATGAATGTCATCACTGACAATGCAGAGAGAGCTGCAAGCCTTGATTGAGAGCTACAATAATCATCTTACTAAAAATGAAAATCAGCTTCAGTACCTTCTACAGACGGTGGATTTTCACAGAGAAAATTTTCTAAAAACAACAAATTATGCATTGAAGAAATGCATGAACAATTAACAAAACAAGTTGAGTTGATTTCAAAACACTATGGAATAGGCCTCCTGGGGATACCACATTAAAAAACCCCGCCTATTACAGTTAACTCAATTGCTGGTGTGGAAAAACTGTAAAACTTCAAACTTTGTAAGCTTTGTGGCACTACTAAAATTCGTTCAATTGAGCTAAAACTTTGTTAAAATTGTTTTAATAGGAAGACTCAAGTTCTTAAGTATGAAAAATCACCTCTTTAGATCTGGGCCAGTCTAATATATATATATATATATATATATGTCGTGGTACAACCATTCTATACCATACACTACTCTTATATTATGTAGGAGGGGGACTTAATCAACTACTGCAACGCGAACCGTTGAAGGACTATTCGCAGGGATTAACGACCGACTAGGAGGTCACACTTGAGGTGTTGGGTTTCAAATCATTAATAATCAAACATAGTGCATAAATCGTTGGCGAAGTTTAGTTTGATTGGACGAGAGTGTCGTTCAAGGTTAGTTAAAGATGAAACAACAAAAATATAGATTTATTTTCAAAGATTAAAATTGGACTAATAAGAGACAAAAGGGAATTATTTAAATTAAGACAGTCTCTTGATAATTATGAGAAGGGATTCTCAAACGTAATTAATTGATTAATGTAACTAGGCTAAGATCAAAAAGGGGGGGACTTGACAATTCTAATAATGGAATGGGTTTTAGTCTTACGGGTCGATGACTTCGAGGAAGGTCCTTCTTGCGATGAGGCGAGTTGGGAACGATCTAATGAGGCAAGTGGGGATGATCCGAATGAAGCCAGTGGGTTACGATCCGAACCAACTTTCTGATCAGGATAGCCAATCTTCAAAGATGACGTTCAACGAGAAATGTGGGATTACTCGTAATTCCTCTGGAAGAGAAAACTTCTTTTTCCTCAAAGGTAATCAATGGATATTTTCTGCGTTTCGATTAAAGGAAGGGACACTATTGCGCAAATTCAAAGGCTTGTCGTTCACAGAAGCTACCAATTGACTTGAGTAGAATCACGGCTGTAGATGTCTGCTGTCTGACGAACGCTCACGGAACGAGACGATAAGGACGGCCTTGAGGTGCGGGCTGGAATGGTCGAACTAAAGAGTACCCAAGTTTTATATGCCCGATTCTTGAGGGAAAGGGGGAGCTTGGAAAAAGGAGTCACAAGCTCCATACATCTTAATCTGGAGGCGGAGTTGATTCATCATTTAGCAGCAAGAAGCGAGACATAGCGGCTCTATCTCGCCTCGTCACCGGAGGGTGGGGAGGAGACTTTAGTCGAGTTGCAGGATTGGGAAGTATTTTCCCAACGTGCTAAGGAGTATAAAATTCGAGAATGTTCGAAAAGAAAATGACGTCTTCTAAGGCGGGATACAAATAGCACGTGGTCTCTGATAAATTTAAGGGGGAAGGGGAGAAGTTTTTCCTTTACAATATATATATATATATATATATATATATATATATATATATATATATATACATCAATTTAAGCTTAAAATAGAAAAGCTCTGTGCCAGATTCAGGCGAATCCTACCAATTTGAGTTACATGATTTTCTAATGCCTACCTCCACATATAACAAGTGGAAACATTGTTTCCCCCAATTATAAGAAAAGATCAAATAAAATGATGCTTACTAAAGATTTAATGGAAGAAATCAAATGTTTGAGTTCCTAATGCAAATATAGCCTTATTAAACAAAAGTTAATTAGAAGATAATATTGGTTCTTATCATATATTATATCTACCTAAACAATTCTGAAGACAGATTCTCTATCTTTCTAGTCGATAACTGTAGTTTTCTGCACTCTGTATTTAACTAGATGCTAATGTAATTTTTAGTCGCCTGCGACTATATCTCACTATGTGGGTTGGTCGGTCTCCGTTTTGCTTTTGTTTTGTTTTAGTAATATCATTGCAACTTTTCGGCTTATTGTAACGGATTTGAACCCTTTATTTTGTTTTACATTCTCTTTCGAATAATATAATTGCCAAGGTCATTCCAAGGTTAGCCTGAGAATTATTTTCTCATGCAATAACATCATAACTATTTGGTTGATTCTAACGAGATTTGAAAACCTCATGGTGTTTTACATACTATTTCGAATGATATAATTATCAAAGTCCTCCCAAGGTTAGCCGGGAAATTATTTGGCAATAAATTAAAAACTATTTGGCTGATTCAAATCAATTTTGAAACCCTTATGTTGTTTTACCTTTTCTTTAGAATGATATAATTGCCATGGTCCTCCCAAAGATAGTCCGGGAATTATTTAAAGTTATGAAAGTCATAGGGTCATAAATTAGAATAAGTGAGAGCACGCGACTTTGGTCAGCAGACCTTGTTTAGTCGTCTGTCAAATAAATTTTTTCACCTCTCAATATTTTATTAATTCTGGAAAACGATGGAAAATGATGTATGATTAAAACCGAATTTTACGCAGTGCTGCTCTACTAGCGTAGAAAATGTGGAGGACGGTTGTTATGGTGAAAAAATGGTACAAAGAAATTTTCCATTTTTTAAACCCTCTTCACAGTAATCAACAGTAGGTTATAACACTGCTTCCTTTAGATTCTGTTCTAATTTGAATTGATGAATGCAAGATTTATCTTCCTGTAAATAAAATCTTCGTTTTCAGTTTTAGTCAAAAGGCTAAATTATTGATCAGTCATTTTAGTTAGTTGAGCTTCCTGTAACGATTTCTAACTCCCATTGAGGTGATATGCATCTCAGACCAAAATAGTACCTTAAAATAAACGGATGAAGGTGAAATTTCAAATTTAATAGTTATAAATTTACTATTAATTTTGCTGTCATTTTTCTCATTGTTTAACATAGTTGCTCTTATTTCCAATTTCGGCCTTCTCTAGATATTCTCTACCTTCCTTGAAGCAATTTATAGATTTTAAAAACATTCTCTGTGCGATAAAACTCCTGTAACTTTTTGAGAAAAATTCAATTATGCTCGAAACAGTCCAATTAAGTTTGAAAGACAATTTAATTAAAGCTCTAATCTCAAAAGTTAGATTTCCTGGTCTTAAAAAAGTAATTTATGGGAAGTAAATTACATAGAACAAACGAAAATAAATGAATGAAAATAAACTCTTACAAGCTTGCACCTATCTTAATTTAGCATAAACAAATCTGGTCAGTGCGAAAACAGAATTCTCATGGAAAAGCTTTTGAACTAAACGTTGAAGAATTAGCATTTTCTTTCAAACTAATACACGAACTTTAGAGGTTTTTTTCTTTGTTGCTTGTTCATTTACTTGATAACAACATGAATTTTTATTTTAAAGGATGTGTAGTAATTAATCTTTTTAGGTTTGAGGGAAACGGCCATTCATGCTTGGAATAAGGTTGAAATAAATTTTATAATGCCTAATTTATTGAATTAAATATTTTCTTCTATTGGAAACAAAACCAATGACATAGAGGTAAATAGAGTTACATAGATAAACAGGTCACAATACACCTTGCGTTCCATAGTAGGTGACCTGGGATAAAGATTATGGGGAGGATATATAGTACACCTTGCATTAGTCGAAATTTAGTGAACCTGTCACCTGAAGGCTAGGGAGTTAGTTATTCGCTAGAAAACGCTGTTAGTCGGGGATTAGATTCAAATTATTTATTTTTACGACGTTTAAAAGTACCGAAGGTGTTGAAGTCTATTATTGCTTTAAGAGGAAGCCCATTCCATAAGTTGACGATTCAGTTAAAATATAAATGCTTAGATTCGTGCAAGTTAGAATCTTCACCTAAAATTTTGCAACCGTTTCCTCTCGTTTGATTTGACTGGTCGAGAGTGAGATATTTGTTGCAATCTATATTGTCTATGCCTTGGATAATTTCGAATACCCGAATTAGGTTCCCTCCTAATTTACGCTGAGTTAATGGAAATAGATTTAGTTCTCTAAGTCGCTCTCCGTATGTTTTGTTCCTTAAACTTGGCATCACTTTAGTAAGCCTTCATTGGACTCGTTCTAATTTTGCTATATCTTTCTGGTAGTACGTGCACCAGGCTTGAACGCAGTATTCCATAATCAGACCAACCACGGAAATATAGAGAGTAAGGATTGTATTTTTGGACTTATACTCAAACGCTCTGCCAATGAATATAATTATTTTATTTGATCGCTTAAGGACTTCTGAACATTGCTGACTGGGTTTTAGGTCGCTCGATATTGTTACTCCTAGGTACATCTCTCTGTCTACGCTCAAGAGTTAATTACCATTTAGTGAGTAATTTGCTTTGCCATTACAGCATCCGATATGGAGAACTTTACATTAATACGCATTAAAAAGCATTTGCCATTTTTTTACCCAGTTCGACGATTTATCGAGTTTTTTTGCATTTCATTATTCTGTGCATTAGTGAGTACTGAATTCGCAATTTTGGTGTCGTCAGAAAACTTTTATATTATGCCTGAAAGACTTCGTGTAATGCGTTAATATATATTAGAAATAGAACTGGTCCTAGAACAGATACCTGAGGTACCCCGCTAGTGACGTCTATCCAGCTAGATGATTTTCCATTTATAACTGCGCGTTGCCTACGATTGCTCAGTCAGTTTTCTATCCACCTCGCTATGGCGCCTTGAACTCTTGGCGCTTTTAATTTAGTTAGTAAATTTGGGGGGGAAACTTTATCGAAACCTTTTGAAAATTGACGTAAATTATGTCAATTGCTCTACTCTCGTCGTATTGATAACAAATGTCATTAAAGAAGTCTAATAGATTCATTAGGCAAGAGCGTTTATTACGAAAGCCCTGTTGGGTGTTTTTAAGTATCTTCTTTTCATCCATGTGGTTAACGAGTTCGTCGTGTATAAGTGTTTCTAACATTTTGCAAAGGATCGAGGTTAAACTTATTGGGCGATACTTACTAGTTTGAGATTTATTGGCTTTTTATAATATTGGTGTTATGTTAGCGAGCTTCCACTCATCGGGTATTGATCTCGTCTGTTACGAATAATTGAACAATAACGACAGCAGTTTGGCTAGTTCACTTTTGGATTCTTTTAATACCCGAATGGAGATCATATCCGGCCTGGGTGTATTATTTATCTTAAGGTTTTCAATGCATCTCAATACGTCTTTTTCTGTAACGCTGATACTACTTAACACCTGGTTCTTACCTATTTGGACAAGTGTAGGTGTTGGTATATTAATGAGCTCTTCTGTAGTAAAAAGTGATGTAAAGAATGTGTTTAAGATATAGCTTATTTGCTCTTCGTTAGTGTTAAATTCTCCATTCTCGTCAGTTAGCGGTCCGATAGATGAAGTTGTTTCTCTTTTTTGTCTTTCTGGTTGGTTTTACTTTTATTCGCCACGTGTGATTCCAAGGGGACCTTTACTCTGTTTGATTAACCTTTATGATTTACATCGTAAGTCTCTATACTTGGCGCGTTCTGCTTCATCGTCAGAGATATTTAATCTATTATGGGCGTTCCTCTTATCTCGCAAACAGTTAACTTTCTCACTACTTCACCACTCAAGTCTATTTTTGTTTGGCGAACGTTAATTTTTTAAAGGTATACATTCTTTCACCACTTCGAAGTAAGAAATAGTAAAAAATGTCCATTTTGCGTTTATATCGTTTATGTCACGCAAACTGTTCAAGTCTTTTTGCTTAAATTTTCTTATGAGCATAATAAAATTCACTTTTCCAAAGTCAGTGACATTTTCGTTATTACTAATTATAGAGATTCTAGTGAAATTTATACTGAATGTGATTGTAGGGTGGTCGCTATTTCTAAATTCTTCTCCAACATTAATATTCCCTATCAAATCTTCTTTTATTGCAAAGATTAAGTCAAGTATTTTATTTCCGCGAGTAGGGCGTGGTAAAAACTGAGTTAGTAAACTTTCTTTCAAGTTAGTACAGAGTTCATGTCCATAATGAGCGGAGAGCGGTTCTTGCTACTTTGATAGTGGTAAATTAAAATCACCCCAAATTACGGTATCATGCGTGTTACATATTTCGCTGATTTGTTCATACACATCGCAGTCGGTTTGCAGTGGCTGAGCTGGAAGTCTGTATGTTAGGGGCAGCACAATTTTCATCCCGTACTTATTTTTAAGATGTATGTACCATGTGGCTATGCCGAAGTATGCCTGTGAAGACTCGCTCGGCGCAAGGGCGCATACACAAGCATGGGCAGATAGCCGACCCTAGGCAGCCTGTGATATACTTTGGGGCAATTAATACAGAGTGCGATTTACGGGAATTACCTAATGGCTTGCCAAGTGGCAGTTCAAAGGATATAGAAAGAACAAGACCCAAAAATATAATTTTAATATATATGTATAATAAATGGGGCAAAAAATATATATATATATATATATATATATATACAAAAGGGGAAACAAATTACTCGATAAAGGTAGTTAAATAGATTGTGACAATTTATGATATGACAGAGTTAAGCGTAGGAGCAAAATTAACGCTAACTCGAATAAGAGATATTAATTAGGATTGAGCGGGAAGTCAAATCAAAAGTGGATGCGGGTGACGATTAACGAGGTAATCAGTGGAATACAACACAAGATTGCCTTACCTTGAAGCGCGGGGAGAATTGGAGGGGGAAGGAGAGACCAACGGCACAGGTCTTCGAAAAGATACTTCTGGGAGTCGTAACGAGGAGGACTTGTAGATGGGGCCTGATTACTTATTATTGAAGAATGAGATTTTTTTGGTCCAGAGAGATGTAATCACAACTCGAGACGATTCTGCGGATCGGCAGTGAGTCTCAGAAACGAAGAAACGGGAATCTTGAAGGGGGTCCGAGATGTGGGGCCCGCATAATTCTCCGGGAAAAAGGGGCTTGATGTCTTTCCTCTGAACAGGTGCCAAAGCTTCATGACGGGAGATCTGCTAGTAAGATCTTACAAGGAGGTACGACTCGAACAGGGGTTAGGGACTTCGCTGGGGGAACAGACAAACGGTTTAAACGGATGGACTGGCGTACTCTCAATTTCCTCGAAGAATGGCGGAGTCCGAGTTAAATAGCCGAGTGGCTGGTCCAATAGATAGCCCCAGGACCTGTCTCTTCCTAGAGGATTCTCGACATCATTATATGTAAACTTACTTTGAGATAGCGAGTCGAATACGATGATGAAGCTTGCCTCATGATATGGGGGTAAGGTTACTATGGCTGTCATTCCGGGAGAATAGACATACCTGGAAATCATGGGGTAGGGAAGGAATGGTTGTGCTCGACGTTATCACGCGGAGGGGGGGTGCAGGAGCTTCCGAAAGCAAATAAAGCTAGCTCGGGTGACTCAGCGCGTGACTGCTTCCTTTTCAAAGATTCTAGACTTCCCACGCTTAGGAGCACGTGGTTTAGAGCTAAGAGACTGAAAGGAGTATTCCGAGGGGGGCTTTTTCTCACGCTAGTCCTTCAAGGCCATTTCCTCACAGTCTACCTTTGCGATTTTTTGATATAGAATAGGACACCACTTACCTTTGCATTAATTTGAATTTTCTCAAACAATTTGTATCTGGGTAGTTTATACTCTACTAGGAAATCTCTGTTTTCCATATTTCACCACGATTCTGTTATGGCGATTATTTCTTAGTTATCTGTTAACGTAATTCCCTCTAAATCTGAAAATTTGTTACGAATACTCACAGCGTTGACATAGAAAACCTTCAAGTTGTTGCGGATGGGTGCCCTCCCGCTTTTCTGAGTTCTTAATTGGTGTTTGCTAGTATGGAAATATTTTTTTATTTTCAGTGGCGTGCGAGTAGAGCGCGAGCAAGTCTAGTCACGGGCGACTTTCTATCTTAGTATGTCGATCAGTTCCCGTTTTGCGTTTTTTGTGTTGGTAATAACACTATATCTTCTCAGACGTTCTAAGGAAATATGAAATCCTCATGTTGTTTTACATTCTCTTTCGAAAGATATAATTGCCAAGGTCCTCCCAAGGATAACTGGGGAATTATTTGGTAATAACATCATAATTATTCGGCCAATTCGAACGAATTTTAAACACTTATGTTAGTTTGGATGCTCTTTGGAGTGATCTAATTGCAAAGGTCATCTCAACAAGGTTAGTCCTGGAATTATTGAAAGTTCTATGGGTCGTAAGGTTGTACACCAGAATAAGTGATAGCACGCTACTTCTGCTTAGCAGACCTTGTTTTAGCGTCCGAAATCTGTTTATTATCTGAAAATTTGTGATTGCCTCTGTAAAAAATCATGACAACCTTCATGAACCTATAGTGTTAAGGTCAAGTCTATCTGGAAGAAAAAGGTGTTTTTTTTTATTTTCAAAATTCATTTCAGAAGTTTACAAATTCTACGCCTTCACTCCTGCAGATAGCCTAAGGCCAATTATTTGTTTAGTGGGCTATACGGGAAAAAACTATCTCTTCCTTTGCTCCGTGAGAGAATTCCTGAAAAATAAAATTATTTGTTTTATTTTAACTGATTTAATCATTTTCTTATATTGATCCAGTAGTTTTTCGGATCTAGTAGTTAGCATGTCGTTGTTCCTACGTGCAAGAAAAATACTGTGTCCTTCTTGACCTGCCGAAAGAAAGAGTCTAGAGACTTTGTTATGTCTTCAATGGATGCATCTGGTAGGCAAAAATATTTGTGTCTTTTAGGATTCGATCTACAAAAGGTTACAAGTTGACCTTCTACTATAGTCTCCCGCAATAGCGGATTCAACTTCAGTGTCTTTCTCCTCAGTAAAACTTGAGAGGAATTGAATATCGCAATGGGGAGGACTTTTTTCTTGTGGCCTTTTGCAACGTTATTTATCTGTTTGAGGGAGCTATTGTTATTAGGATTATTATTATTATTGTTACTATCGTTATGGTTCTGGGTGTTCGGCTTCTTCTTTGGTGGCAAAGATGGTACCTTCTTCTTCTTTGCGGGTTTGGGGGGGGGTATTGGGTGTCGCTTTATCCTTTGTGAGTTGGGACATGCATTGACCCACAGCTACATTCCTTTCTACAAATTTATGAGCGAGGGCAGAGAGTGCAGCAACAAAAGGCTTATAGTCAATAAGGATAGTAAATTTACGCTCTCTCAAATTCTGGTGGAGGATAATCTATGGTAGAAATTAACCATACCACAGAACCGACGAAGTTCCTTAAGAAAAGAATGTCGAGGAAAATGCAGATTAATAGAATCGTTGTCCTTGAAATTAATAATTTCGTCAGGAGAAAAATAGTGTTAGTGAAATGATATTTGCGAGACATTGAATGCAAGAATTGGAAGTATTGAGTACGATAACTCTAGTAAAAAAAGTTAGAATTATTATTTTTCAGTATCATTAAGTGAAAGTTAACTAACGAATGAAAATAGTACATCTAAAATCAAGTAAAACCAAAAGGATGATCACTTAACAAAATCCAATCTTTCAAATTGCTAGTTACAGATCATTTCGCCACCAAAAGTCAAACATCGCCTAATCAGGTATATTATTATAAATGGTCTGTACCTCTCCCTCATATTTGTTAGAATTGTCATGATCACATAAATAGCCGTTTTTGCGTTACAATTGCCCTTCCTCCACCACTACCTAATCAATATCTAATCACGTACGTAATGGTAAAAAAACAACCACAACGAAATAATCATGGCCCACCAATGCAAGGCGCCACACAATGAACACCAGTTCAAGGCATGAAAATTTATGCCTAGGAGATCTATTACTCCCCAGTATTGTACGAATAATATTTGGGAGTACAAGAAACTCTATTACTCTACCTTAGTCTTATTTTATTAGTGCCTCTAGATTACTACTTGCCAGGTCATTTTTACTATGAAGAATCTGAGTTGAGCGTGGGAGTTTACCTTCGTACTCCGAGGAGTTAATAGATTTGTCACCTATCCAAAAGGTTAAATTAATACAAAGAACCGCAATGGATTTAGTGGAAAATAAAGACTAAAGTAAATAATCTTGAATTCTCAACATTGTTATACACTATGACATGTACGTATTTATTTAAAAATAAATCTGTGGAGGAATCGCGACGCCTCACATATTAGAGTTACGCGCTACAATTGCAGTCATTGGTCGTAATTGGTCAAAAGTTTACGGCTTTTGGAAATATAACGGCACTGTTTTGAATTATACATTGCGGTGCACCACACAAAGTGTTTCAATTTCCGAAATTAAAGGAGATTTTTCGCTATTCTCTAAAAGGTTTTGATAACTTGAAAAGAAACCTATTGTTCATTGACCCAGTAGGCAAGACAGGTTCCTGTTAAAGCATTTTGGTAAAGCATTGTACAAGTTAACAGAACATATGATTTTTATGTTAAATAATATACTATACATATTTACATGCGGCAAACTCGCTTATGCAAGCATTTTTTACTGAGACGTCACCACGAGATCTTCTCTTATTACATATTTCACTGTGTGTGTGTATACATATGTGTTTCTAAATAGAGTAAATACCAGTATGTGTTATTCCTGTCATATCCATGTATGTACGTGAGTATTGGGTTAAAATATACATAAATCCCGACATATACACAAAAGATTTTACCTGATGACGTCATCACGCAAAGCTAATTCTAAATGTGTATTATCCTACTTCCTCCCTCCCCTTAATTATCTTTCTCTTTCTCTACCCTTTTCATTCGTCTATGCTTCTTCTTCATATGCTTTGATTTGTGCAGTTATACTATGCAGACCTGCATAGGCGCACACACGAACATGCTTACATGATGACGTCATCACAACCTATTTCCGATATTCTTTTATTCCTCTTTCTCTTATTTCTTCCTTCATTTCTATTCTCTTACGAATAACATAATCTTATAAAATATACAAATTGGGAAGAAATAAAACGTTTATACCTGCACGCACACAACTGAGAACATTGCAGACAATACATACATCCATTTTGATATGTACACACATACAATTACACGCCATTCCATGAATATGAGTTGTACGTACATGTATTAACATATGTATATACTCTAACGATGACTCAGGATCTCTATTCCATTCAATCAAGCCCCCCTTACCCCAACAGACCCTATACGATGTATCTACCCCAAAAATAAGAATAAGGATAATTTTATAAAAAATACGATTCGAGAAAGAATTAAACGTACACACAAGTGCAAACAATGAACACTCATTTCACTTACATCCACTTCTTGTACAGATATGCCCGCACGAACGTATATAATTGCAAATTTAGAATAACACAAATGTTATTCGTTCGTTTTATACGTACATACAGCCATATAGATATACATACAGCAATACATGTAAAAACAACCGTGCACGATCCACAGAAAGGAGAAATAGCAACAGGGAGAGAAAAAGAGAGAGAGAGAGAGCGAGAGAGAGAGAGAGAGAGAGAGAGAGAAAGAGATAATTTAATATTGATATTAATTAAATTCTGTAGAACAGATGTTCAGAGGGCAAAAATATAAGAAAATCTAACCATAATTCATCCCTATTTCTTGCCATGGTAGGCAATATTAACATACACTGTAAACTCTTGGCATTTTCCACACCCCATTTCCTGCGCTTCTTTCGAATAATGATAAAGGACGAGGGAATTCCATCTACCACCTGCTGCAAATTTTCGTAGGATAAATCGGCAAAATTTCCTCTTATAGATGTACACACTTTCACTTACATACAATCATCCACCTGACAATATAAACTACCAGTTCTAACTCCTAAAGAGATGGCTAATATAAAACCTCTCTCACCTCAACGACACTGAATACTATATTTTCCTCTTACAGTCCATTCATCTTCCCCTCAGAGCCTTTCCCAAACCTCACTTCAATTAAATGCCCTTCTGATTCATCCTGATTTGCGGAACTTCTCCGCATTTAAACGCTTTTATGAGGATGATGCAAAATTCTGTAATCATTTTGAAGTCACGCAACTATTTTCGGCTTCGACTTTCGGCGATACAATTCATCCTCATTTGCTCCATTATAAGTCGAATTCGTGGTCCAAGTACACCATCTGATCCAATTTCAGCAGAGAGGATCAATGCAATCTCTTGCACTAAGGCAAGATTACGTGAACTAGAAACAAGATGTTATAACTTTTTTGTAGCAATTATATAGGGTATCCGAAATGTCAGTTTGCACTAAATGTATCAATTTTATTGTAGCTCTGAAATAATACAAAATTTATGAATTCAATTTTTATTAAATGAAAATGATACGGAGGCACACGTGTGATTAATGAAGATAATGGTGTTGAAAGTTGACAAACTGTTTTTGAAGAAACGTATTCTTTGCCCTAATGACAACTGCACAGAAGTACAACATTTCGCTAGAAAAATTTCCTAATGCACAATTATCCCATTGTAAGGTAGTACGTAATATAATACCGAAGCTTTGGGTAACTGGCAGTGTTTTGGATGCTGAGTCCCCAAAATTCCATTCAGAGGCTTTCCCAATAAGTTAGAGTGGCAAAGAGTAGTAAGTAAAGTATTCTTAAAAGGAAGATGCATTTCTATCCATACAATGTGTCTGTTATATATCAGCTTTAAGACACATACCACGAAAAACGTGTTTGAAACTGCAATTGTTTTAAAGCTTCTCTATCTGAAGAAAATGAGGACAATATGGACGTGACTTTTTTTTAAAATGAGGCCTGGTTCAACCTGTCTTCTTATTTCAACAGAAAAAACACTCGTTTGTGGAATACTCATAATCCCGACAAATTAAAAGAAGTACCTATCCTCGAAAAGAAGGTATTTGTTTGATGTGTCATTAAGTGTACTCACACGATTGTGCCCATTTTATTCCCTGAAATCATTCCCTCAGAACCGTTATATTGTCAAATTATCTACCTACATTATTTATATCCAAACTCACTGAACGTGAACTCCAAGAATGATGGTTGTATGAAGAAAATGCTACGACTCACTCCCTCACGTATCATTCTAGTTTCTGAAGGAGTTCTTCGGAAATCACACCATTTTCCGGGGACCGTGGTCTCTCTAGTCACCAGATCTGACACCAACTGTGAGGAAGACTAAAAATAAAGATGGAGAGAGGTAGGCTGCATGCCGCTGAGGATCAAGAGGCTTCAATATTTACTAGAATCCAAGAGAGCAAACAAATACACAAACAAAAGCGTCTGCATAGAGAGACGGGAGCTGTAGCTGACTTTCATGACATATTATTTAAAATTTTAGCAACAATAACAAGCATTCTACCACTCCACTTGAATTGAATGGATAAAACATTGGATAAAAGATTGTACCTTTATTTTTAATAGTAATTTTCACTTGAAGAGAATTTGCATGACGATTGGTAATCCCGTCTCCTCACAACTATGTTACTTATGCATGGAATTATGCGAAGCAATATTAATTCCGAGGATTTTTCCACACAAAGCCATAAGGCATCGTTACGTGGACGATGACTTTGGTGTTTAATTTTCAGAATATATTAAAAACAACTTCATCATTTCTCTTAATACTCTTTTCCCTTTCATAAAATTACATGCGAATCAGAATGCAACACCACCGTACCATTCTTTGAATTCCATATCCCTTGGGAAGCTATCCTATCCTGACTGTAAGAAGAGCTCCTTCCGAGAGCTTGATGAGAAGCTTAGTTAGTTAAAGTATTGAGTTTTTAATCGCATAATTATTATTGCGCCATTGGAAATAATTCTCGACTAATAGAGCCGAGATAGAATGGATAAAATAAATTTTCCATTATCTTCGAAAACAGGGCTGACAATTAAAATAGCTGATTGATACGCATTTTTTGCGATAGAAATGCTGGATTATGCGATATCCTAACGTAACTGCGAGAAGAGCTCCTTCGGAGGGATTGATGAATATATATAGTGTAAAAAGTCAGTAACATTTTCTTTTTTACCTTACATAATTACATATTTGACAAAGCCAGCAATATTCGTCACTAGCTCCACAATGTAGAGATAATACGTTCGGCCTCTTTGGAGCACATTCTGTGTCAAGCTGGATCCTTACTAGTGTATAGGGATAGCTCCAAGTCGGGAAAATGAGTAGGCTTTTATGCAAAATCCCCTTTGTTTGATGTCACCGAGTCTCTACCAGGCGCTTGCTCTGTATTCACGAAAGAGCTGTTTGCAATACATCACTCATCACAAGATACAACGCATCTTGCTCCACTCGGAATCGATCGTGATCTTTAGCGATTCGAGACGCTCCCGAAGAGTTATCAATCCAGTGGAATGCTTCACCTCCTAGTTCGTGGTATCCTTGATGCAACGATTGCCGCAAGCTTGGTGGATGTATAGAATAACTTCTGCTTGGTTTCAGGACATTTAGGGGTCATCTATAATGAGCGCTCAAATGAGGAGCCAAAGAGTCTGCTAGGAGTTGGTGACCAGACCAGCTTTTCACTCTTCCTCAAAATGACAGGAACTCAAGTGAACTGTCCTAAGACGCATAGTTAAAAAGATGGGGGACGTCCAACGGGAACCGTAAATTAGGAGCCATCGCGCAGCGACTGTTCCCGTGGACGTACCTCCCAATACCACCTAGGCATCAAGTGGCATTCTGTCATCTTCGATTTATGCGCACTCGCGGGACGCACCGAGGTTTGATGATTCACTCCCATATACCTTACTGCGACGACTGCGTTGCCTCCCAGACTGTTTGGCATATTTGTGTTGAATAGTTCAGTCTGAATGATCTTCGCGCACGTTACATTACCCTGTAACGATACCAGCGGGGTTGCTCCCACATGGTACTTGCGATCAGGACGGATTCATGCACTCATACTTGTGGACTCCTAAACTTTCTGGATGTGGCTGGCCTCCCCCATTTTATCTTTATCTTTTTGGTGTGTAATGCATGCTTTTTATCGGTAGGGGAGGAGGCCCGCCTCGCCCCGAAGCTGGAGTGTACCTCCTCTTTTTCTTGCTTTTGTTTAGCGGGGGTTTTTCTTTTTGTTTGTATGTTTTTTTTTTTTAGTGCTTATTGTTTTGTTCTCTGTTGTTTACTTTTGTTTTTAATGTAACTAACAATAGACTAAAATTAATTACGGCGACTCTTTTCTTGGTTGCAGTCGCCAAATGGGCGCTAAAAAAAAATGGTTTAAAATTATTTTTGCCCGCTTGTAATCATGTGGGAATTATCCGGTATTTAAGCACACGCTAAAGATGTACGGTATTATTTCTACAATGCTGTCTGGTGCTTTGGGTGAGATTTATTCTGGTAACTCTTGTGGGGATTAGCGCTTTTGGCTTAAAGGAATAAATTATTCTTTTATTTCTTCCGTTTTTATATTATTGGCCCATTTAAGCAGAATTTATTTCCTATCTCGCATTACAGTTGTCGCTGAACATAATTTTTCGATCTTGTTTCTCAAGTATGTTTGGACCATTTCATCACTATCTGGATTGAAATTTTTGTTTTCTTCTATACTAGCTTCTCGGCTAGCATGTGGTTAGCACGCTAGCCCGGCAATCGCTGGGTCGGGAGTTTGAAGCTCTGTCCAGATTCTTTTTAAGTACTATTTACTGGCTTAGGTCCGACTGAGAAGCAACATAGTTTGATAAGAGGACTAGAACTAGCAAACTTTAAATGGAGAACATAGATTTCCAATGGTCTCGAAAGAGTTCTTTATCCATATTTTTTCTTATACCCTTCCCTCGTTCGTTGTTTATTATCATGTTTCTGCTCTGAAATTCGTCTTTGATTCTATATTTTAAACGCCAAATTGCTTTCTGTTTTTAATTTTGTCTATTAAGATAGCTTTTTTTGTCCTTGTTGCTCTACTTTTAGATACCTTAGCCCTTCTTTCCTCCTCATGACCGCGGGAAATCTTTTTGTTTGGTGTGAGGATCTTTATTAAGTCGTATATTCCGCTTAGCTGCCTGATTTTTCTCTACATCTCTTCCGTCCACTGAGGGTAGGGAAGAGTATAGAATCTTCTTCCCGTGATGTTCTTTTCTTCGGCCATTTTTATTGTTCTTATTAATCTTGTGTTCTCATCGTAACCGTCTTCTCGATTTGCATCTGTAAGATATTTTCGGATGAACGTACTACGTTCTTCTTTGTTTAACTGTGTGAAAACTGTGGTTAGACTGGAATTAAGAGTAACTTCTGTGATGCACGTGGACTTGTTGGTCTCTTTCTCAATAACGCTCGGTACATAATACTCGAGGGAATTGCTGTCTGTGGAGTTTGTAGGGCAGATTTTGAGAGTGATTTGGTGGAAGAAATTGTCTGAGAGACAAACTGGGTCATGTTGCTTGTGTAGCACATGTACGGCTTTCCAGTGCCCCCGAATTGTCTCTATTGCAAAACTAACTCCTCCAGTAACTTGATAATCCAGCCTTCCGTATTTTTTCTGAAGCCTTCCGGGGAGATAAACAAGGGCCTACTTTTTCCCTTGCTACTGACCAACCTAAACATCATGATTTGAACCGAAAACTTGGTTTCACGACTCTTTGTTTATGTTTGAGGTACAGAAATAGCAAGCGTTTGTTTTGAGAGTTCACCACTTGGTCCAGGCAGAAGTTTTCTTGTCTGAGGAGAATCAAATAATGCCATGGATGAGGTGCTAAATATTTAAAATTATTTTCAGTCAAGAACTTTGCTATTGCTTTTCGATTATGACATGGTGCGCTATCATGCTGAAAGTTACAGCTATCATCGTGCTTTATTGGTATTTACTTTCATCATATGGTGAAAGTGAATGCCAATAAAGCAAGATTCATGTAATACTACGTTTTAGGCTAACGCAGCCCATCCGCGGGTACTATAAAACAAAAAGATTATCTAAGCAGTGGATATGAAATAAAAGTTTAAAACTCAAGTTTAGGTTATAAATTAACACCAGGGAGACAAAAAATTAGCAACGAATTAATGGACGCAAAAACTATGTAACATGCAAATAAATTAACCTTGCGAAATAAAGAGTCGAAAATACTGAGAATGTGAAAAATAGTAGCAAAGAAATAGAGTTGATTTACGGCCTCGAAAAAATATGAGTTGGTCGAAGTTATGTTATTGAAAATGGGAAGGAAGATAAGTTACTATTAAGAGAAGGACTATATTGCTTAATACTCGTATATATATAGCGATTCTAAAATCCTGAGTGACCTAGGGTCTTGAGTAACTCCCAAATGTTGGCGAATTGCTGAATTTTCTCTTTTAAAAAGGACATTACCTGTTTTGGGGCTTATGTATATATATATATATTTATATATATATATATATATATATATATTTATATTTATAAACTCTTTAAATATACAGTAAAGATCTACAGTGTGAGGATTTGGGGGGTTTTAGGAACCTTTTTTTCCGTATATTTCTGTGAATATTTCGTATTCTTATGAATGATTTGCTTTACTTAACAGAATGCCTTTTCTGTTCACTTTCCTTGTTTCAATGGCATAAGTTAAAATTCGTAAGATGCATTAATTAAATGATTTTCCTTTAGAGCATAAGGGCGTGTACGTCACTTCTGAAGATAAAGTTTAGCCTTTCTTACCCTCCCCAGCTAATTTTCTTCTTCTAATTACTGTACTTCGTTTTCAATGGTCCAATTAGGAGGCAAAATTATCCAAAGGATAAATAGTCTTGTGCCTTATCTAAAAGTTTGCTCTATTCTAATTGCTCCTTCTTCTGCAAATTATTGATCATTTGTTTGTTTTTGGATAAGTTAATTTTCATTTCCAAATTGAAACTGCCTTTAATTAATTCAATATCAATGAGAAGCAATTTTTTAGCAGATTGCAGTTTAATGTATATATAGTTTTCATCTCTATTTGGCAAAAGATCTTTTTCGAAAGTTCACTGAGTTCTTTAATATACTTCTTGATAAAAAACATACATTGCGCCTTTAATGTTTTTAATATATAAACATTTATGTCGCACTCACGTTTCCTAATTTTTAAAGATCACATCTTCACTTTTGGACAGAATAAGGTTCATCGAGCTTTATTAAAATGAACTATCCAAATTGTCCTTTTAACTCTACCTTATTTGAATTGTTTGTAATTTTTATTTTCATCAGTGTTAATTCTTATAATTCTGTCCTACTCTAAAGATGTGATCGGTGTGATTTACGAATGTATGTTTTATATAAGAAGCTATATTGAAGAACTCAGTGAACTTTCCAAAAAGAACTTTCGCCAACTGGAAGCAAAGAACTATAAATTTTAATGAGTGTAATTATCTAATATTTAAGGCATACAACATTACTGTACCCAACTCTAGAACAAAGGAACAAAATCTAAATTTTATTGAAAATACTCGTTTAATTTTCATGAAACTAAACAGAATATTCTTTGAAGTTTGCTTCTGATAATAAGTTCAATTTCATAGAACATCGGATTTACATAAAAGTTATGAGAGAGTATTGGCTAATTGACAGAAAGAATGTGTCAAAAACGAGAGAAAAATAAATATAAATGAAACCAAAGGAATAAAAAAACATAATTATCTCTTGATCACTATAAAAATATATTTATAAAAATATGCAAGTCCTTGTTCTGAATGAATTGAACGCATCTTCGTGTGGAAGATTTCACCAAATTGTCACATTATTCGAACGTGATTTCATGCCCATCTTCCTGCACCTTTTTCATTATGTAGGTTCTAATTTTGGTTCTTTGCTCTTGTGAAAGCTTCTCCCTCTTTTTAACGTCGCCTAAATCCTGGTAACCGTAAAGCGGGTGTTAGCTATCAGTAAATTTTTGTATCCCTCCTGTTTTGGCAACTGGGACCGGGGGTGATGTACACTAGCCTTTTTTGATATGTATAATGGTGGTATGTTACTCTTATAGCATCAGTGATTAAGGGCCTAATATAGTTAGTTCTGCGTCGATTTTATAATATGCGCAGCTGATTTTACTCATAATGGTAAGATGAAGTAGCTGAGGGTTAGGGCTGTAAGGATGCAAATAACAAGTGGCTAAATGGCCATAATATTGGGTAAATCTTCATTTTAGAACATGAATCGAAGAAAGGAAAATGGGTTGATTTAGGTTAGGTTAAAAGACTCCCAAACACCTTAACCTTTTATCAAACAAGTAAACAATTTACAATCTCCACAAACTAATATTACAAAATTTCATGATAAAATATAGGAGCAGGAGAAAAGAGAGAGAGCGCGCAAAGGAAGAGAAGGTATAAAAAGTTACATAAAAATACAGATAAGCAAAAAGTAAGTAAATAAAATAATAATCAAAAGACTGGTAATTATAATAAAGAAAGTGTTAAAATTAAGTATCATTTTGAAAAATTGCTTATATTTGAAAATTCTAGGTCTCATTAACTTTAGGAATTTAATTATTAAAAAAAAATTCAAAAATAATCAAAATTATTTTTTTTTAAGAACCATGAGAATTATAAATGAATTAAGCTACAATCTATTTAATAATCATCTGTGGAAAAGAGAAAAATAATAATCAATGTTTTTATTAGTTTGTTCCCTATATTACGACCTGTGCGACATAAAGTAGAGAGCTTCTACTACTAATTGCCCCTTCTTGTTATGGTGTTTCTGTTTTCTTTTTACTTAACTGGTTAGTTTCTAGCCTGGTTCATTAAAATAGTTTGGCATTTGACTTGCTAGCATGGCTGTAACTAGCTAGTCAATAACAATTGGCACCAAAAAATTTAGTGATGAATAAAATTGATACTTTGAATCATTTCTTGAGGAGAGAAAGAGAATCGAGGACATCTTAAAGAAAGAATTCTCGATCAAATGAAGAGATATTCTAAAAGTATTTTGAGAGAACTTACAAATTTTTAAAGTTAGTAATTAGATCTAAAATGAGACATTACCATAAGTTAGTTAAATATCCAGGGGGGTTTTTCCAAACGATTCAATAATATTGAAAAAAACATGTTTAAATCAATTCCTGCTTTTTTACGACTAACTCAAGTTTTATCATAGGAATGGAAATGTAATAATCTAAATGGAATCAAGAATGAATATAAACAAATGTTAGAAAATGAGAAGTATTTATTTGTATTGTCGAAACGAAATTAAGCCCCCCCAAAAGACAACACCTTACCTTACTCTATCAAAATTGTCCTTTTCTCCATAGAGAAGCCATCAATTATTTTTCAGAAATGAAATAAATTAAGATATGTTTGAATCATATTTTGGAGAAGTGGGTCACCTGCTTTCCATACATTACTTACAGCCACACATAGTGTATGGCTGTGCCTCCACAAAAACCTCTGCCTGAGCTTCTAGTTCCCGCTGGGAACGTAAGAGAGATTGCCGAGCGCCGCCGCGGTGTTCCGCCTGATAAGGGCGTTCCTTACTTTCTGTTTTCACTAAGAGCAAATCGCCCTGGAAATGAAATTCTTCTCCAAGAGACGGTAGGCCAAAACTCGCCAATTAGGGTCTCAATAAATGAGGCTTGTCGAGGAACAGGAGATATCACTGACCCCAAGCAAATCCAAAGCCTCTGTCTACCAATGCTGAGAGAATTCGACGTTAGTCCTTCGTCATGAGGCGTCTTCCACTGTCCAGAAACCCAAGTTGTCGTGATATAACATTACATTATATCAATACCATATTATATCTATGGGGGGGGAGGGACTGATAACTTGAAGGCAAGGCAAACCACAAAACGGACGGAACGCTACGAGTTTCGACGGGCGAAACAACTATATAAGAGTGATCAAGGTCAGGTATATTATGGGCAATGGAAAAGCTCAAGGTTATTTAAAAAGGAATGACAAAAATCTAATTTTATTTACATAAAAATAATAAGAGAAATGATGGGCAAAAATTACATCAGATGAACGAAGGGGGAGTAAATTGTAGTTATGAATCAGACTATGAAGTTAAAACTTAAGATGTTACGGGAGGAGACTATTCAAATTGGGGGAATTAACGCAAATGGGTTAATGGAGGGGGAAAGGGGTTGGCTTACAGAAGATTTCAGGTGAGACGTCAGGGTAAGGCTTCACGGATTTCTTCTGCAGGTGAGGCGAGGCCGCTCGAAGCTTCTGAGCGGGATGTTAAAGTTATGATGGTTCTCCAAAAAAGAGGATGGGGGACGGCAACGTCCGGTCCAGGGGAGAGTATTTTGGCCACCCAAAAACGAGGGACGAACGAGGATGGCTTCGACAGGAGTTGACAAGAGAAGTCGGAAAAATCACTCGGTGACGGTCTTTAAATGGAATTACCTCACTGGCTTGGAACTAGGGTAATTTTCTTGGGGTCCGGGTGAGACTTCTTAACTCTTTGTGTCGGTTTCATGGGAAACGAGCAATATATACGTCTGAGGCTCTCCCCGCGAGGGGGATTTAGTGGGAAACAGCTCTACTCTCGAATGGTCTCGAATCTTCTTGCCAAGGCTATTCTAGCCCGTGTAAAGGTGAATCGTGGTGGACGCAGTTCGAGGCTACCGCTTGTGGAAGGAGGGTGGGGGTAAGTTTACCAATTTAAGCCTAACAGAATCTTCTCCAGCACATGAAACTTCCATGCTGGAAAAGAAATTCCACGCTGAATTTCCCTCACACAAGTTAAAAGTTGCCTCTACTCGCTTTCATCTTTCTAGTTTAGGTATCCAATAGAAGCCATTTCTCGTTTCTCCTAAGTTCACGAATTTAAATGCCATTTAACTCAACCCGTGCATTCATAAACTTTGAAATATCTTTAAGAGCATCATTAACAACTCGCATATAATCACAGATTTAAAAATTTCTGCAGTGAAGCAAATAAATTTGAGCATTAATAACGAATGAATTCTGTTCACCAATTATTAATGAAAAGAATAATTTCATATTTTAGGTGTTACTAAATAATTTTCCATAATTAGATAATATCATCATTCAAATATTTTCTGTACTAAACCTCAAAAGCCTCTTTGTATGTAACCTCTTAGGATGAAGAGCATACATTCCACGAATTTTCTTCACGTTCTAATGATAACAAAAACCTCACGAGAAGTTAACCAATAAGGAAAGGGTGCATAATTAAATCTATTAATGTTGGAGTAACGTAAGAATAAGACGAAGATAACTCAGGTAGAAAAGATTGGAAATTAATATGATTTAATTAAATTAATATGCGTTCTCGAATACAAAGATAATGACGGAGAATTTTCCTTCCCTGAAAAATTTGCATGTTTCTCCATTCCTCATTCCTTCCGAAGTCATATTTCTCGGTTTCCTCTGCTTTCAGCTTTTCTTATTACTTATTTTAAACCTTTTTCCGTTGCTAGTAAACTTTCACGCGGCAAGCTGATAGAGGTTTTTAAAGTCGTAAAAAGTTTTTCCACCAGAATTTATTCGCTATTATTGGGATGGATTACAGAGCAAATACTCGTCAAGATGGATATACATTGGTCAACAAATGATTCAGCAGTAGCATAGCACATATATTTTATTAGTTAAAAAATTACACAAACATAGAAAAGCCTACCTGAACTTGTAGTGGAAAGCTCGTCTGTGAATTTATTTAAAAACTGGGTTTTATTCGCCTGTAAATATAACATTGTAGGATTTTTCTATTACCACTAGACAAACGCATCGCCCTCTTTTATTGAGATTTGAAGGCCGCACAGGAGAATGAGGCGCTGAGTATATTAAAACATGTATGAAATAAATCATTAAAAGTATAACTTTTGTAGACAACAGAATGATATAAGGAATTGCAATAGAATAGAAGTCCCTCCGAAACCTCGTTTCTCGTCCCATTTTAAAAGGGAAAAGTGACGGTTGGTTCTTTGTAGAGAAATCCTAAGGTAATAAAAATTTCACATAAATTTGTGATAACCTAATAGTAGCATAAATAAACATCACCTAACAAGATCAGAACGGAGTGTTTATATATATATATATATATATGTTTTTCCATATTCCCATCTGGCTTTCCTGTCATTATTAATTTCCCCACTAGGACACACGTTGCTGGGGAAGAGAAGAACTATCTTACTAACTTATTTGAGTGCGAGAAGTAATGTGCCTTTTATAACTTTGTAATAGGTTCACTCGTAGATAATTCTGTACTAGATAAATATAGATATTATAAACAGATATTATAAAAGTAAGACAAACCGCCAGAAATTCCAATTACTTCTAATAAACCGCTGGAAAGTAGACGACGTCATCGTCGACGATGAACACTACCCATAATCCACAAAGACGCACTCTTACTTTCCTATCCACCCTCTTTATGGTGAGTCGGGTAGGAAAGATCGGAGTCTCCTTAGATACCTACTTGTGCAGGAGCCATATCTGAACCGGGCAGCTAACTCAGCCCAGGCCGAAGCTTAGCCCGGTACGGGTCAGATCCCGTGTGAGCGGCGGACACAAGTCAGGTGGAGGAAACACTGCTAGGGCTAGGGCTAGGGTATAGGTAGGTAGTTGGGGAATACCGACTTGCCAGCTGAATAGGCCGATCAGAATAAACGGATATAACAGCAAGCTATATCTACCTCCTCTCTTTTCCTTCTCTTTAGCCGATGAAAAAAAAGAAAAGAACTCGTTAGTAAGAAGATGAACACCACTAAACGGGTCCCTCTGCACGTCCAGAAGGGAGCACAAAAATCCCACAGTACTAACGAATTTCGGATAATCCACAGGGAACTCGGTGTAGTGTTGTTAGGCTTCTAGACTACACTAACTCCTACATCGCTATTTGCCAAAACGACAGAGATGTGGATAAAATCCTTTCGGAAAAACCCACGGAGGAATTATCAAGGATTGGATTAGAGGCTAAACTGCCACCGCAAATAGAGGCCCAGAAGACTGTATACTACCATAAAATTGACCCCTGAAGAGGAGAACAACGTGGACTAGATAAAAGAGGAGATAGAGAAAGCACAACCATGGGCAAATTCAAACAAATAATAAAATTCATTAACCATGCAAACAATACGGAGTATTCCTACGTTTTCAAGGTAATATTCCGCGAAAGAAATATGGCTGTGAAGGCAAGGGAATCAGGCATTCTCATGTTTAATCTAAAAATCACGCCCGATCAAATCAAAACAGATGAATTCATCACTATACTAACCTGCTTCAACTGTTACGCACTCTAAAATCACAACACAAGGGACTGTCCGGTAAAAAATATAAAATGGTGCTCTGAGTGCAGCAAGATAAAGCATACGTGGCGGGAATGTAATTTTCAGAAAAAACAAATGTTTAAACTGCAATGGAAACCATCGTAGCCTGGCAATGACATGCCCGATAAACCGTAAGTAAATTGCCAATAAGAAAAGAGAGAGGGCTAGAGCAGAAGAAGAAAAGCAGAATCTTACATTAGCTAAAGTTGCTAAAGCTACAGCCAAAAAGATCCAACCGGTAAAGAACGTCATCGAAGTTAAACAAGGAGAGTATCTAAATATACTGGTTTGTATTCTACACGCACAAGTGTTGAATGTAGCAAACCCTGGCTGATATTCAATGAAATTAAATCTAATGCTAAAACCAACAGTTAAGACGAGATGTGGTTCCCCGAAAACCCACCATCGGCGGACATATTGAGCATCCAATACAAACCAACAAATATAGAGAAAACCCAAGAACAGCAAAAGGCCCCTAGCCAAGAGAGAACCACAGAGACAAACATGGCAAAAAAGAGAGACTCGAAACTAATGAAGACTACACAAAAAGGACAAGAAGAAGAGATGGAGATATATGTCGCCACAGCCAACAACAATAATAGGGAAGTAAAAACAGCAAACTAAACCAAAGAAGGACCGATCTCAGCTCCCTCCCCAAAACTTGTGAAAGAAAGAGATGAAGAAAATCAATGCTTTAACCTAAAGTCTTACGCTTCTGAGGAAAAGCCCTTCCTCGATAACAACGAAGACCTGGCACAAGGTATTAAAACGGGACTCTATAAATAGTAATACGAAGGCCCGTATTCAGAACGTGAAGTATTCACAATGATAACCGCACGCAACTTAGAAATCTCGCATGAACTACGCTGTACGCTAAAGAAGGAAGAATTCAAGAATAAAAGAAGTGGAAGGACAAAATCGCCCGTTGAGCGCGAAGCGTATAAAAAAAAGAGTAGAGGAAGACGAAAAGAAAGAAAACAAAATAATGGCCCACGCAAGAAAATTTAAAATAATAAGCCACAACGTAGCTTAATGGAATGAAAAGAGATTCTCTCTGAGCAACGTATACTTAAAAGAAGACCCGGATATCATTCTGCTAAACGAGATCAACATCGACCCAAAAAGAAATAAAATCACTATGTTCAATTGCACTGTAATTACCAAAACCACAAATGACATCAACTAAGACGGAGTTGCTATGGCAATCCGTAATGATATAAGCTTCAAAAAACTCAAAGCCTTTGACGAAGCATATCTAGCGATAAGCATTAAAACAGCAACAAGCAATCTTATAGTTGCAACGGGCTACCAACCTCCAAAGAGAGACTTCTTGCCCCTCCACAACTTTATAGAAATATTCGGCCATAGAGACTAACAGAGACCAAAGAGTACAGCCTCCGGCTACACTCGGAACCACAATAGAGCCGGAAGAAACCTCGACCAACTACTAGAAAGAGGGATAGTAGAACGTCTAGGACAGGGATTTCCAACGTATCTGGGCCGAACGAGTGCTACAAAACCAGATCTATTTTTGGCAACCCCGAAACTTCAGTTCAATTACATCATAAAGAAAGGCCCTTCATCATCTAGCAATCACGAAATGGTTGTCATTTCTTTATCTATGGAACCCTTTCAAGTTATGTGCCCACCATGAAAATCATATAGACAGGCCGTTTGGACCAGCTTGAAGGAAGAGCTCGCCAATAACGGTCAGAGAGACCTAAATGAGGCTTCAGAAGACGAAATAGACAAAGAGTTTGACGACATTATGGAGGCACTTGTCAGAGCAGATAAAAGGCATGTTCCCACTACAACGTATAGAACTTTACCGCACCCAATCAGGTCAGCCCAAATCAAAAATCTCAAAAGGAAATATAAAGACACAAGAGATTCAATCGAACGATATGGCCTTCAGAGAGGCGACCGTGCAAAACTGCGGCGCGTGAAAGACCAACTAATAGAAAAAATAAAAATAGAAAAAACAGAGGGTGGGACCTTTTTGTGAAAGCCATAGATGAGGAATTAAATCCTACCAAAATATGGCAGAAAATTAACATCGCCAGGGGAAAGAGAAAGCGGCAAGAAAAGGAGCCGCAAGAAATTGAAAAAGAGTTCCGTGAGCACTGGAGAAGGGTTTTTTATATCTCTCCCAACGAAAACGAGGATTTCGACGGCGACGACGAAGCAAGAGTGGTAGAGGACTTGGTGCAAAATCGCCAAGAGAGAGCACTGATTGCAAACCATCAGCACGGATTTAGAAAGAACAGAAACACTGAGACGGCCCTGGCTATTCTGGTCGTATCACTTGCAAAGGCCAAATACGATAGAAACTACCCAGAGATCGTACTTAGAGATGTCCAAAAGGCGTTTGATAAAGTTTAGAGAATTGGCCTTAAATATAAATTCAAAAGATTAGGGATACCTTATGCCCTAACTAAATGCCTCTGCGACTATATAACTGACAGGTTGGCGTTCATCTCAATAGCAGGCAAAGATGGCCCGGACTTCGAAGTCTTCCAAGGTGTCCGCCAAGGGGGCTATATAAGCCCAACACTTTATAGCATATATACCATGGATTTACCAAGGCCGATCCACGATACGACAACATATATCTAATTCATCGACGACATTACTACAGTGGCGAACAACACATACAGACATCCCCTAACCAAGGCCAGAATCATAGCGGACGAAATTGCCAACATTAACGAGTTTGAACGAAAATGGAAAAGTCACACCAATCCAGAAAAGTTCTCACTCATTCCAGTGGGAAGCCACTTGACCTTAAGAGTAGTGATTGAAGGGGAGAGATACCGCTATGTAAACGAAGGAAATGCACTCAGGCTAAAGATCACCCGAAGTGGCTATTGTAAACACATTGCGAATAGAATCAACCAGGCAAAAACACATCTAGTAAAACTTTTCCAACTCAAAAACCTAAAGAATATATACAATGCCATCTGCAAAGCCACGTTGCTCTACCCAGCTATCTCAATGAACCGTCTCTCGAAAATAAGCGCAATGAAGCCTTAAAAAGTGCAAGAAGGAGAGAATGCAAAAGAATAAGAGATCTTCATAACGAGATAGAACTCCCAACTACGAACGTGTCCTTACACAGAAGAGCAGTTAATGTGTGGGGCAAACTAGATCGTATAATGAACGAAGACGAGAAAAGAGCGATTGATATTCCACATAACCACAAAATAAACAACCGCGGCAACTTTAAATGTGGTAGACACGATTCGAAGGAAGAACCACCGCCAAGATACACTGCAAGGTGAGATTGCAGAGTCAAAGCAGAAACTAAATCAAGGAAATCCGCAACACAAAGAAAAACAAAAAATGCAAACTATTGAAGAACTACAAAGGCGCGAGAGCCCCATCAAGAATACAAAAGAGTAATAATAAAAAAATAAGAACCAAATAGATGGCTGGTCACCCAGCAACTAATTCTAACTCTTGCTCATTCCTTTTCACCACTTTATCCTAACAACCCTATCTACTATACTATGTCTCTACACTTACAATTCTACCTTTTTCAAGACGTAAGACGTAAGAGTCTCCCAACCTAAAGGCGAACTGAAGAACCTTTACAGGTTCAGAAGCTTCAATGTCCGAATAAAAAGAAACTGTACACTGACTTGGTACGTCCGGTCCTAGTGTACCCGGCGGTGATTACGCAGATGGCGCAGTTACATTTAAATTTGGGCACTTCACCTCTTTTAATTTACCTAATAATGAAAGGAAGAAACGTTAAAATCGGGACATTAAAACCAAATAATCAAAACTATAACAAAATAAAAGTGGCGAAAGGCGTACACAAAAGAGCGTGACTTAAACCGATTAATATGGAGATCCAAAGGCTAGGAAGCAGGACATGAGAAAAAGTGGAGGAAGAAATACTCGCGACAATCCGTAACACTGTTGTCAAACTCCAACAAAGGCAACGGACAGTCGAAAGAACATCACAATTCCCCAACGGAAGAAACTTTGCAAGTGAAGACTTAAGAGCAATTTATACCTAACATGAAAGGAAGAAACTTCAAAATCTGGACATTAAAACCAAATAATGAAAACAATAACAAAAAAAGTGGCGAATTGCTTAAGTTAGAGGGAATTAAACACAAAATAAATAAATAAAAAAGAGTGAGAAAATTAAACAGCCAGAGATAAAACGAGTAAATAAAAGACGCGAAGTGCCCAAGTTAAAATGAATCAAAAAACGGAAATATGTAAAAGCAACATAAACAACAGAAGATAAAAAACTATAAATAAAAAGAGGTGAAGTGCCCAAGTTAAAATTAAATCATCTAAAAAACTAAAATAAGAGAAAGAAGAATAAACAACAAAAGAAGAATAAAACTTAGACAAAAAAGGCGAAATGATAAAAAGTAATAATATTAATAAACAAAGTTAGCAAAATATCTGACTTGAAATTTTTGAAAGCCACGACGGAGGATCCCAACATAAGAAATAAAGGAAAATTATATACTTAAGGAACAACTGACGGTCATCACAAATCTTGACGGACAAAACAAAATTACAAAAAATAAAAAGAGAGAAACGCTTGAGATGCCCACGTCACCAAGGCAACCTATAAAACCTTTTCACACCTAAAACCCTACCCTACACTTCATCACTTTCTTCATTAAACCAGGTTGAGGTGGTATTAATCACATTACTTCTCAGATGGGCCTTGAGTGGATCATGAAGTCTTCGCGGATCCTATTTTTTAGTCCTTTCACTTTCTTTTATTTTCCATTTCCTTTCTCTTACCATGTGCCATTGCCTTTCCCTTTCCGATCCTTTTTCTCATTCTCTTTCTCTCTATCACCCTCTTTATCTCTCTCTTTCTCTCTTTCTCTATAGCTCTTTCATTCTCTTTCCTTCTTTTTCTACTTTTTCTTTCTTCTCATGGCCATGTTCGTTAGATTGCTCATGTTATAACGTAATTAAATTTTGTTCCACGTCTTAATTTCCAGGAGGTAATTAGTTTATTTCAAGAAAAGGGTGAAATAATTTTCGTGGTAATAACCATTATAATTATTGCAAAAATGTCCACTTATACGGGTTAACTAAGCCAAGTCAATGTGTAAGCAGAGTGGGTTTGTCAAATGTAAGGGAGATATGTAATCAGAGAAAGTAAAGAAGTAGTAAATGTGTCTAAACTAGGGAAATTAATGATACTTGCCCTATTTGAGACAAACAAGAAAGGGAATGAAGAGTTTGGGGTAAAGAGCATGGAGTGTGATTGGGTGTGAAACACTGGGAGTTGTAAAGACTGTGTGGCAGTGCATTTAAGTGAGGAATGGCATGGTGCAATGGTCTGGTATCAATGTGTGAGCTCGAGAATTATGTAGGCGAAGTTGAGATTTGGAAGGGGGAAACTGTGTGGTTGTAGTGTATGGATTCTCTGATATAAAAAGCTTAACAAGGAGGAGATAGGGTTTTTACATCTATTCCAAATGACTAAAGATGCCAATTAGACGTGAAAATTAAAGAAAATTTTGATAAGGTTGTTTTCATTTATATATTCATTGATATAAATGGTTTTCGAAATATCTTTAAGGGCATACAGTAACTAATCAAGCAAATTCTTAAATAAACGTTTGTAAACATTAATAAAACATTGAAAATTACCATTTTAATATAGAGTTAAGATAGGGAGATTAATTTTATCGATGATGAGCCATGCTTTATAATATTAGGGAAAGTTTCTTTCTCGAATCGAATTGAATCGAATCTTTAGATAGAAATAGAAAGAGAGGGTTCTCCTGGGTATAAAGAAGATCGTTTTGTCGAAGAGGACCTGTTTGGAAATAACTTAGGAGAGACTAAAAGGTCTGTGGCTATACACCGGTGCGAGATGTGTGTTATGTAGTGTGAGTTCGACTGGGGCGGAAGGTGGCCACGGTTCAAGTGCGGGGGCGCGCGTATTTTTGCACGCTGCTACGTGATGCTGTATGTACCTGTTAGCGTGCGTATGTATAGTCCCCAGAAGTTATGTCGATTGTGTTTTGGAGCAGACGGGCTTGGTATCCTTGTTTATTTTCTATGTCGTGTGTCGTGTGATTTTGTGAGTCGAGGTGGTAGGGAGGTGCGAAAAGAGCTGGATTGGGTGTGGGCGTTTTGTGTAGAGGTGAATTGGGGCCTGTTAAGCTCCGTGACGCCGTTCACTCGCTTTTTTTAAGGTATGGGCACCTTAAGCTAACCGCGACGTTTCGCCACCACAGGTTACACAGCGAAGAGTGTTCTGTGTGCAAGCGGTTTAAAAGTGACCTTTTACATTGCACTTGAAACAGAGAGGCTCAGATTTGCAGGAGCTAGTCTGGGGCCGGTCTTGTAACACCGTATTCATTATATGGGACAAAGGTTATGTTGAAGCCCCATCTGTTACTGGTACGTGTGTGTGCCTAGGACCTTAATGCCCTTATATAGCAGTGTCTTAGTGTTTGTATCGTCTTTTAGTGTTACTAGGGCCCAGCACTTGTGTTTGCTCTAATATAGGTCCTGGACTGTGCCTTCGCCGTACTCTTTTTTGAGAGCGGCGAGTATCTTCCTTGTGCTGAATTCCAGATAGAGGGGTCTTGTTTGACCTATACTTATTTGGTTGTCTTTTTTAAGGTATCTGACAATGGGGTGTAATGCTCCGTGGTTGTGAGGGAGTCGTGTGCGTGCGTATGAAAAGACTGTGCATCATTTTTCGACCTGAAAATCAGAGTCTACTCAGTGTGTGTATTTATTTTGTTAATGCTGGGAGTGTCAAGTGTGTGTGAGAGTCTTAAAACTTTCGTGTTTTTTAGTGTCGGTATAGCGTGTGTTCTGTGTCGAATTCGTAGGGTGTTATCGCCACCCATATTCTATTCGTGTCCAGAAAGCGAGTAACTTTAAGTACTTGTGCAAAGGGGGGCGCAGGGCACCGTCAAACATTACCCGCCTCATGAGACTAGGGTGAAGGATGAATAATGATTATGAACCTGGTTCGGCTCCTTAGAGTGTGAGATTTAAACTGATTTTAATTAGTTTTTCATCGCTGATTTCGAATCTAAAATCGGTCTTTCAATGTAAGATAATTTTTATGCTATTTTAAATATATGAGATTTCAGAAATTATTAATATTCATGAATTTCTCGATCTAAATTTCTTATTTCATTTTTTAGGTATTACTAAATAATTTCACATAATTAGATAATATCTTCAATTAAAATATTTTCTGTACTAAGCCACAAAAGCCTCTATTTATACGTAACTTCTCAGAATAAGGAGCATACATTCAAAGTTCACCAAATTCACATTTGTTAATGCCCGCGATGGTTTTGGAGTTGAACCAAAATAAAGAAAAATATTAGATACAAATATAGTACCTTAAATTGCTGTTAGCAGCGACTGTGGCACCGCAAAATTTGGTCTCAAAATCCTTAATCCTTTGGTCGACTCTTTACAAGAAAAGAATGTTTACTTCTGTCGTTGCTTGGAATTTATGATTGAATTTATTTGCCGCATTGAAGTAACTGTATTTTCTGAGAAGTGTCCTAATCACGTGCAATTGAGTCTCGCTTTCCAAATATAATAATTGCGCATATTATTCCATGTTAATAAGGAGAGAGACCCTAAGTTTTGGATCAGATAATGCAGATCAATTTTTGAGACCCATATAGCTGCGATTAATAGGATGAATTACCCGTTCACGATCTCCTCTTCCCTCTAGATACTTAACCATACAATACTCTTAATCAAATGACAAAAAAGCTCACAGTCCCTTTCAAGTGTTAATGTCTACGACATCGCCTGAAGCAGGAGGAAGTTGGTTAAGGAGACCAGCACATTTGCGTGTGCTGTGAGGCCCCTAGCTGATTGACTCGCTGTTTCCGTTAGCGACAATTTTATTTGGCAGCTCTTTTGGGGCAGGATCCGGCCCAAAATAGCAGGTGGTGAAACATTAAATTCTAGCTCTCTTTGTCTCCGTTGGACCAGGTATCAAACAGGCTGATATACATAACAATTTCTCTTCTCCCATGGTGGCTTTAGTGAACGCTCAACATCGCGAAGCGAAAGTGACTTTTTAAGTGTGACTTGAAACGATCTAAATGAAAGAAAATAATGATACATCTCACTTTTAACTAAGGAAGAAGACATAATTCTAAGCAATAAAAAGCTTTTATCGTAAATTTTCTCCGTTTATGGAGGCTATTTCCATTTTTAATTTACTTTGTGGCTGCTATATCACCAACGAAGCGGAATTAATTACCGGTAGAGCACTGTCAACGTCGGACGTTTTAATGATACCAAAAGACCTCACGAGAGAAAAACCAAGAAGGAAAGGATGAATAATTAACTCCCTTTAAGTTGGAGTAACTTTAGAATGAGTCGAAGATAGCCGAAGTAAAAAATATTGCAAATAAATATGCATTAATCAAATTAATATGCGTTCTCAAACACATAGATGATGAAGGATAATTTTCCTTTCCTAAAAAATGTGCATGATTGTGCATTCCTTATTCCTTCCGAAGTCCTATTTCTTTGTTTCCTCTCCTTTCCTCTTTTCCCGTAACTCTTTTCTTGTTACTTATCCTAAAACTTTTTTTCCCTTGCTAGTCGACGAGCACGCGGTTACCTGATAGAGGTTTGTAAAATCATTAAACGTTTTTCCAACAAAAATTATTCGCTATTATTTAGAATGCATTATAGAGCAAATACCCGTCAAGATGGATACACATTAGTCAGCAAATGTTTCAGCAGCGGCATAGCAAGTCGAAAGTACGTCAGTTAATATATTTAAAAATAGACTAAACGAGTTTTATTCGCGTGTAAATGTAACCTTGTAGTATTTTTTTATTACTACTACACAAACACACTGCCCTCTGGAACTGAAATTTGAAGGCTGTACGGAAGAATGAGGAGCTCTCTTTCTTTATTCTTATACAGGGTTATTTAAATAGAATGAACCGATTTCATTACGCAATATTTTATTAAGGAAAAGCAATCGATATCTCCAGCAAAGTCACAAGTATTCTACTCACAATCAACTTTTATTTACTCCTTTACCAGTATCCAATGTGGCCACCACCTGTAGCACGGGCAACATCAATGAGATAAGAGAATTCCACCCAGACACGTATCAGCATATCACGATCCACTGAGTTGATCGCTGTTGTTATTTGATGTTTAAGGTCATCGAGGTTACTGGGTAGCAGTGGAACATAAACGCGATCTTTTATATATCCCCACAAGAAAAAATCTCACACGGTGAGGTCTGGGGATCTTGCAGGCCAAGCACAAAGAGCAAGGTCTTGGGCCCCCTTACGACCAATCCATCGCTGGAGCACTTTTCATTTAAAAAAGCTCGGACTATCAGGTGCCAATGGGGCGGTGCTTCATCTTATTGAAAAATAGGGGCAGGCGAATCTGCTTGCAGTGAAGTGGGTGTTCTGTTTCCCAAATAAGCACATTGGGACGTTTGACTCTGCGGTGCAAGTGAAAAGTCGCTTCATCACTAAAAATTAAACGTGAAATGTAGGTTTCGTCTTCCATCATCTCCAGCATCGAATCGCAAAATTCCATCCGCTTCCTCTTGTCGTCCTTTGTACGTGCCTGAACAAGACATAGTCTCTATGGTTTCAAATGTGGACCAATTCTTAGCACACGCCAGAGAGTGGTTGAGGGATCACAAGCTCACGGCTAGCTCGATCTGTGGACTTCCGCGGGGTCCCCTCAAACGCAGCACGGATTCTCGCCACTTGTTCCGCCGAAACTCGTGATCGTCCTGGGCTTTTTCCTTTACACAGACACCCACTCTCTTGAAACTGTCGAAAACACCATCGAATGTTCTTAGGAGAAGGCGTATTAATGTCCAATCACCTTCGAAAAGTACGATGCACCGTGACAATCGAATTTGTTTTCGCGAACTCGAGAACGCAAAACGCCTTTTGCTAAAGACTCGCCATTCCAAGGGTGAACAAGCAACTGAACGTTGTCAAAGGAACAACGCAACTACAGCGCCCCTGTGGCAGCCATTCAGAATTAGAAAACTCCTCTTTCAAATAGTCACTGAATCATTCCATGATAATGCTTGAAAAATGAAGCAATGCGCCATGAAATATTTTCATTCTTTTTTAATAACCCTGTATCTCCACTTAATTATATATACCCACAATTTTTTTACACTTATATTTGCACTTAATACAATCTCCAAAATGGAAGTTTCTCCCTCACATAATTTAATAAAAACAGGATTATCACCACTAAAAGTGTTTTGATTTCAATCGTGACTACTTAACCACAAATAAAATGACCAGATCCACTCAGTATATTAAAACATCTATTGAATAAATTATACTATAGCGTAGAAAACAGAATGATACAAATAAAAGCAATAGAATAGATCTTCCTCCGAAACCTCCCTTCTCGGTCCATTGTAAAAGGACAAAGGGAAAAGTACGATTAGTTCGTTGTAGAGAAATCCTTATAGGTAATAAAAATGTCCCATACATTTGCGATAAACCTAATAGGAGCATGAATAAACATCACATAACAAGATCTGGACGGAGTGTTTATATATATATTTTTGTCCATATTCCTTTTTGGCTTTCCTGTCCTTATTAATTTCTCCACTAGAAGATACTTTACTGCGGGAGAGAAGAGCTATCTTATCAGTGTATATGAGTGCGAGAAGTAATGTGCCTATTATAAGTTGTGTTGTAATAAGTTCACTCGTAGATAAGTCTGTTCAAGATGAATATAGATACTATAAATGTATGTACTGTACTCCCAAGGTTCAGGTGGTATTAATCACATTACTTCTCTGACGGGCTTTGAGTCCGATTTCTGTAGTCACTTCACTTTCTCTTTGTTTCTCTTTCCCTTTCTCTTAGACTTTGACATTGCCCTTTTATTTCTGCTCCTTTCTTTCTCCTTCTCTTTCTCTCTATTAGTCTCTTTCTCTCTTTATCTCTTTCTTTCTCTTTCACTCTCTTTCTAGATCTTTCCTTCTCTCCTTCTTTCTCTCTGCTTTCACAGCCATGTTCGTTAGATTGCTCTTGTTGTAACGTTATTAAATTTTGTTTGGAGCCTTTAATTTTCGGGGGCATTATTTTAGTTAGATAAAATGGCGAAATAATGTTGGTGATAATAACCATTATTTATATGAATGAATTTCTTAGAACTTATCAAGCAGTAAAGTGTTCTTTTATTATGATTATTGCAAAAAGTCTTTAGTAAAATTTTATTCAACGTGGCACAAATTCACGTAGGAATTTATATTTATGATGAGCGATGATTTATTACACTAAGGAAAATTTGTTTCTCATTTTAATTGTTGCGTAAGATTTATCAACTGATTTTAATTAACTATTTTAACGCTGATTTCAAATCTAAATTCGATCTTTCTTTGTATGATAGTTTTCATGCGATTTGAAATATATGAATTCCTAAAATTAACAAATAGAATGAACTTATAGATCAAATGACAGGTTCTATAAGTACATTAGATAAGGGTAAATGCATAAATTATCCTAATACATCATGTTACATCTTTGGCTACAACACACATATTGAGCAAAGAGGTTAAAAAACAACAGGCTCTGTGCGCCCTTTCTATAAGACATCATTGACGTTCTCATTGGTGACAAAGACAAAATGTTGGTTTAACACATTGTGTGTCATAATTGTGAGGAAATTCTTTGTGATTGGAGAAAAAGAAAACATCTCCATTTTGGAGCCGCCATATCTTAAAAACATGCGATTTTTGGATTAGAAATCAGCGCTGAAAACTAATTAAAATCAGTTGAAAAATCTTCTGCAACAAAATTGAGAAAGAAATTTTCCCTCCTGTTATAAATCATCACTCATCATAGATAAAATTAAGTCTATTTTCTTAACTCTTAAACACAAAATACGCTTCTCTATCATCCGAATTCGGTTGTTCCTATAGAACTTCACAATATTTATCTTACTGCGACTATCAAATTTCATCACTGTTCACTGATATTATAAAATTTGTTGATGGATCTGGATTAAATAAATGAATTGTGTTTAACCATCTCATTATACATATATATTTTTAAAAAGAGTATTTATAACAAAAAATCTGTATAGATAATGAAATTATTACAATAATCTGCCGCATAAATATAAAGTAGCAGTGTGTAGGGGAATCGACCCTCTCCCTTCTCTCCCAGTTGAGACACGGGAAGTTTATCGCAAAACATCCGGGCCAGGCACCTTGGGTTAATTTCGTAACTACAGCCCCTTGCCACTTGTCCCTATGAAAAGCAGAACGGTTTAAACTGCAAGATCTCCCATACCAGTGTGTATTCAATTTCGCCTCAAGTACAAAATTGGAGACGCGTTTCTCTCAAGCTCGAAGGGCCAGCTGGACCAGAGGTAAGACTTGCTGAGAAAAACCGTTGAAGTAAGAACCCTCCTGCGGCCCGTCCATTTGGGTGACGAGGTATAAATACAAAACACTGGGAAAAACGAGGTAGAATCCTTGAGTCAACCAGGCTGTGAAGTCTCCTGCAAGAGAGGCCGGGCTACCAAGAGAAGAAACTACGAAGCAAATCAAACCGAACTTTAAGTTAACTTGTTCAAGTTCAACTTATTCTCGTCAGAAAACACCCTTGCCCCACTATCATCACCTTTGAATAACCCCCACCCCCACTATCCTCACCCTTGGGGAAGAAACCCCACTCCACTATCTTCGCCCTTGAAGAAGACCCCCCTCCCGAGTAAACTCTTCGCCCTTGACGAATTCTGAAACGAAGAAGAAAAAGCTCCTTCTCGATCCCGTTACCCGGTCATCACACCACACTCTAAGTTATCTTAGTTTAAGAACCAAGTTCAACTTACTCTCGTAAGAGAGACCCCTCCTATCCTGGTGCATCCTAAAACACAGGGATAGTCTTCGTCCTAAAGAAGAGCCCCCCAAGTACTCTTCTGGCCCTTGAAGAACCCCCGCCTCACTATCCTGGTGTAGCACAAAGCACCGTGATATACCTCGGCCTTGAGGACTTCCGAAACGAAGATTAAAAAGCTCCTCCTCGAGTCCGTTACCCGGTGGTCACACCGAACTCTAAGTTAACTTGGTTTAACTACTATCCTGGTGCATCCTAAAGCACTGTGATAGTTCTCGCACTTAAAGAAGACCCACCAGCATACCGTGTGGATCCCCATCTGTCACACCTGCCAAAGTCCCTTGTGACTGTCAAGTTATCCCGTCCGCCGCCAACCATCTGGTCGAGGCACGCGTCAAAGAACCCACCGGATTCCTGAGGTGTATGGGCTCATTGAGTTCAAGGTCAGACTCAAACCCGTCGCCGGAGGGACCAAAGTATTTAAACTCAAGTAGAGACAGTTAGTATATTTTAACATTGAAGTGAGTGGTGGGTTAACTATCACTATAATGTCAAGTAGGTCAAGTTAAAAGGCCTTACTTAAAAACTTATTGAAGTCATTATTGTGTATTTAAATTCGTAATATTTCTGTGGTTCATGTTTATTTTTTTGTGTTTTAATTAAAGTTTTTGTTTGTTTTAAAAAAAAATTATTCTCTCCTCGAATCGCTACGTTGGTACAGGGAACCTTAAAAGTTTAAAGAAGTCAAGACCCTAGTTAATAATAATCAAATCATATATAGCACTCTTATAGAGGTAAAACATTAGTCAAGGAGTCTTCTTTTTTTGTAGTACGTAAACAACCCCTACGTACCAACTCCTTCCATCACTCCGTCCTTCCTATACCACGACACAGTCTATAATAAGATTCATACCAGTTAAAACAAAATTCCACGAAAGCTTACTCACATATAGTTTGAAGCATAAATTTATGAAACTGATAAATTATGAGGTTTGAGATAGGTTTCTACATCAGTTGACTGAAAAATACACATTCCTATTTGTTGTGTGATAGTCAAAAGAGCAATGGATGTGCAGTGCCACATCACATTTGTAGCATTTAGGCTTTACATTCTTCTTAAACAGACTAAATCGCCATTGCGGAACTCCCATCACAACATAATGATTCGTACTGTAGTAACGTTAATCACCGGGTGAAGTGAAGGGAACAAGTCTATGAGGTTTCATTTGATGGTTTTAGCACAACATTTAACATTGAAAATTTCCCTCAAAAAACCTAGCTGTGACACCTTGTGAATCTTTCTGTAGAGAATCCACCCATTTGCAATTCGCTCATTAAGCAGAAGGCTGAAAAGAGGAGAGTACCACACTCGCTTCCTAAATGAAACTATACTTTGCCCTAAACTGATCAAATAGATCTATTCCTCCCATTGCTTTGTTGTAAAGCTTTGCAATGCTTGGCTGAAGGATTACTACCACTTCTTTCGTTGTTTTCGATCACCGTTTGAATTTTTTCATTGAAATAAATGCACTGTTACTTCTGTATTTGCTCCTCTAACATCACTGTTTTCATTCCATGCACAAATAGCAATCATATTTTCCTTTTTCTTAAGCAGCTTCGCCTCCCCTCTCTTTTTTCTTGATGTCTGACACTGGGACATTCTTGACTCTGTCCTTACGAATAGTACCTGTCAGTCTAATATTAGCTTCCTGGAAAAACTGGAGAAGAGTCAGTGTTGTTAAAAACAACAGATTCACCAACAGGCATTCTTTCCTCAAACCCAAAGTCTTTTCCTCCATACAAGCGTAAATTCATTTGCAGTCTTTCATGAGAGCATAGACACAAAAGGTTGTAACCAAATATCACGAGCTTTCCTCTAATGAATTGTTTGAATCCACGTCACGCATAATATGGTTCCATGGCTTTATCAATAGCCCATTTTATAGGAAGTGGTTGAGCGATATGTATGAAGAGCTTATTGAAATGTTCAAAAGAAGGGAGAATCTTAAAGATCTTATCATCCGAAGTCTTTTTTTTAATTGTCCATAAAGTGAAGTTTTCGCAAGATCTCAGCAAATCGGGTTAGTGTAATTCCACATGAGTTACAGACATATTTTGGGTGTCCGCCTGTTTTGCCCAATACAGCTGTCGGTTTGGAACTGGGTTATAGCCTGAAAGAAGAAAGATGCCAAGTACGGGATGCAGTTCTTCTTGGGTAACACATGAATCTTTTCCAAATTTAACTTGATGATAACGGTTTCTCTCTGTCTTGATCACCACAATCAATTCTTTCCACTCCAAGGTATCTGAATTTGTCCACAAGTGTAAATCTTTCATTTGCCCAGTTTTCTAAAATAGATCACTTATGTGATTAATGCACGCTTAGGGAATTACCTTCATTACAAATCTGAAATTCATATTTCTTTCACTCATAAACAGGCTTCGAGCGTTTGTCTTCTTTCTCCTTGGTGGCCGAAGGTCTACTAAATGATCATCACACCCAAACTCTTCATGCTCTTCAAAAATTAATGCTCTCCATGCAGAATAATGCTCAGTGCATCTTTTTTGGCTGGTCAGATTTATATGGGGGATGTGCAGAATTCTAGCTCCCAGCAATTAGACATTTTCTTGCTCCACAACAGCTATATCCTCACTAACTTCTTCGACATCAGCTTCTTCCCCATTTTATTGAGGCTCCAAGTGAATTTCGATATATAGACCATTTTATTCGTTAGGTAATAAAACAGGTAGATAAATGACTCTTCAACCTCTCTTAGACATCTGAAAGATAAAACATATGTCCATAAGAAGGAAAGCAAGAAAAAGGATCAGGTGTTTTACCCGAGAATATATTGTAATATCGAGAAAACACCCAGTTATTATATATATATATATATATATATATATATATATATATATATATATATTAGTAACAAACATTTTTTTAGTATCTTAAATATATAATCATATACACAGTGACCCTAGGGGATAAGAATATATCAGATATAATCAAAATAAAGTAACGTAAACATTGAGAGGGAACAAGATTTTGATTCGAGTATTCCCCTTAGGCTGTAGTGCCCTAAATCAGCTACATAGAGCCCTTTTAAATCGGTCATCATAGGTAAAATGATAATAAAAATGACAGAATGTGTTTTATCATCAAATCAATAATTTCACACATTAAAACAAGTCGTTATGTGTCATTTTTAACATCGCTTACTATAAGAAGTTCTATATGCAGCAATGTATAGATGAATACTTACTTAAGTCCAGACATTTTGGTAGAAACAATGAAGTGTCCTTCATTCCTTCATTTATTTGTTGTTTACAAAGTGTGTTAAATATTAGTCATCAGCTGATAAAAGTTACCTTTTCTTTAAATCGTGCAATGAAAAGAACGTAAATTCTCTTGTATATTTATACAAAAGTAATGTTTCTAAACAGGTAATATTTCTGCTCATTTAAATGGGCTCTATGCGTTTGCAGTTAACTTTAAATGCAATGGTTATTTTTAATGTTTTCTTTATGTTCACAAACGTTTCTTTAATAATTTGCTTGTTTACTTACCGTGTGCCCTTAAAAATATTTCGAGAACCATTTATATCAATGAATATATAAATAAAAGAACCTTATCAAAATTTTCCTTAATTTTTATTTTTAGACACCACATAACTAACTTAAATTTCGTCCTGGTCAACACAAAAAGTTCTGGTAAGTAAAATCGGCATATCTCCTATACCCGTATTTTCTATGCAATTTGACTTACTCCGCATTCTGAAGAAGTTCCTTTAAAGAGGAAAACAGTAAATCTGATCAGAAATTTCTAGACATAGTCTCAGATTTCAAAGGCGTCTCATCTGATGCGAAACAGTCACCACCCTTTCAGCATTATATTTAAGCTGAACTAAATGACCTTAACACGTGAAGTGGAACTCCCAGAGAAAGCAGCCCAACTATTACCCTTCAGGCGAATTACCAATTTTTTTCTTGACAGCTGTGAAAAATTGTAATATTTCAGAACAAAAGATCCAATTTTGTGACATTTTTTCAGAAGAAAAACAGTTTCTTTACGGCCACAATATCCCAGGTCTTATATCAAGTTAATTGTTGTCTGTTCAAAATCTATAAAATATATATTGTTATAGGATAGCTCTATAACAAGTATGTGTTGAACAGTCTGGGGGAAAAAGCACTCGTCGCAATAAAGCACAGGCGAGCGCTCCATCAAATGGATGTGCGTCTCGTGAGTGTGTCCAATTTGGAGACAATAGAAAGCAGCCTGAATCCGTTGACCCACATTTGGGAGTAGTTGCATGGGAGCAGTTGCGGCGCAATGGCACGCCACTTTAAGTTCCCCTCAAACGTCTCCTATCTGCTTTACCAAGTAGCTTAGAGAGCTGCCCGCATTCCTGCCAGGTATTCAGTGTGAGAAAGAGTGATATGCTGGTCTGGTCGCCCAGTTCTCGCAGCATCTTTGGCACTCTCATCGGCGCGCTCATTCCCCACGATTCAAATCTGTCCAGGAACCCAGCAGAAGATAACCTCGACACCCTCCCCCATCCCCCCCCCTGCTCGCCAAAAACGTTGCATCACGGATATCGGCAACCAGGGGATACGGAGATTCCAATGCCCAGAGGGCCCTCAGGGCGCTTTGTAATTCGCTATAAATCACAATCCGGTCTCCGACCCGGGCTTGTGGCGTTTTCTTCCGTACCATGTGGTGTATTGCAAACAGCTCGGATACGGCGTGTAAACCGACCCGCTCTTGGGACTTGGAGCCATCTGTTTGCACGGGTACGGTTCCAGCGTGACTCGAAGTGTGGTCCGAAAATGCCGAACGCAATCCTTCTGGCGCTATAGAAGCTTTGGGAGTAGAGATGTGGCAATAAATCTTCAAAGTGGGTAAAGTTCAGGGTGGCTGGCTGAGCAGAACCAAGGATGCTACCGTGCCCATAGCCATACCGAGATCTCGAAGGAGTTTCCTTGCCCTAAGACCAAAGGGCTTAGCGTCTCTTACCGGCATAGGCACTGTCGAGTTCAACTGAAGTTGAAGTGAGAGTTGTTGGTGACTGAGGGAGGCCCCGGGATCGCGCGTACAGGTGAATAATGCAGTGTGCAGGGTTCAAAGCCAGTGCCATCTCGTCAGCATCGATAAGAAGGTTCTTAATTGGGGACGTGCAGAAGGCTCTAGTCACCATGTGAAGGCTAGTGTGGTGGATCGAGTGCACCATCCGCAATACTTACTCGCTTGCAGATACATAAAACTCGTATCCGTAGTTCAGCTTCGAACGAACAAAGGATATATAAAAAAGTGATGCAGTAGCCCTATCAGCGCCTTATGCACTGAATGTCACGGAACGAAGAAATTTCATCTTGCGGATACAAGAAACCCTAAGGCTGCGAATATGAGCCTCCCAGGTGAGGTGTCAGTCAAATACAAGACCAACAAAACGGTGCGAGTGCACCAATTCCAAGCAAACCCCATTTAGAAATAACTTGGGTTGGTATGAAGCCGATGATATCGGCAGAAGTGCACTACCTCAGTCTTAACCATGGGAAAACAAAGCTTGTGCGCTTCTACATAGCGAAAGATGCGGTTCAATTACTTTAAGTTGAAGCTACAGAGTTGGCATCTGGGCCATGCCAAAAGAGATCAAAATGTCACCCACGTAGAGTGTAGCGAGAACATCTTCAGGCAGAACCTATGTGCTAGCTTTGATGCTCAGATCAAAAGTGAGCTCTATTGGGCCAGATAGGGCTCCCTCCACCAGTTAGCGGAATCGAGGATCTTGCAAAAATTCAGATATAAAGATTAGTAGGCATCCTTTCGCCCCCATCATATGGGGAGTCTCCATGATACCGTATCGCCATGCGGTTTAATAGGCCTTCACCAGATTGAAAAACACCGTGTCATAGTGCTGTCTACGAAGGAAAGCCACGCAGACGGCATTTTCGACTCAGAGCAGAGCATCCGACAGGGTCAGTAACTTGCAGGAGCCGCACTGTGCTGAAGACGAGAATCTGCTGCCCATAAAAAAATTTAACCTAACATTTACCAATTTCTCCATCAACTTGCACACGCAGGTGGTTTGATAGTATGGGCGGAAACCCGCCTGAGTAGTGTGATTATCGTGGTACAACCACTCTATACCATACACTACTCATATATTACGTGGGGTGGTTACTTAATCACCTACTGCAACGCAAACCGTTGAAGGACTGTTCGCAGAGATTAACGACCGACGAAGAGGTCACATTTGAAGCTTTGAGTTTCAAATCCTTAATAATAAAACAGAGTGCATAAATCGTTGGTGAGATTTACTTGAATAGGCCGAGAGTATCGTTCATGTCAGTTAAAGATGAAACAACAAAAATAGATTTTTATTTACAAAGAGTAAATAAAAATAATAATATACAAAAGGGAATTATTTAAATTGAGATAGTCTTTTGATAATTATTATGAGGAGGGATTCTCAAATAGAATTAATTGATTAATGTAACTAGACTCAGATCTAAACTGAGAACTTGAAAATACTAATAATGGAGAGGGTTTCAGTCTTACGGGTCGATGACTTCGAGGAAGGTCCTTCTTGAGATGAGGCGATCGGAATGAGGCAGGTGGGGACCGATCGGAATGAGACAGGTGGAGCACGATCCGAACCAACTTTCCGATGTAGATAGCCGAACTTCACAGATGACGTTCGACGGGGACTGTGGGAATTCTCGTAATTCCACTGAGAGTTGAATCTTCTTTTCCTCAAAGGTAATCGATGGATATTTTCTTCGGTTCGATTAAAGGAAGGGAGATTTCACAGAAGCTAGCAATTGACTTGGGTAGAATCACGGCTGAAGAAGTCTGCTGTCTGACGAACGCTGACGGGGTGAAAAGATATGGATAGCCTTGAAGTGCGGGCTGGACTCCTCGAAATTCAAAAGAGGGGGGGGGAGTTTAAAGAAAGGAGTCACAATCTCCAAACATCTTAATCAATAGGCAGAGTTGATTCATAATTTAGCAGCTAGGGGTGAGACAGAGCGGCCGTTTTACACCTCAACACAGGAAGGGGGGGGGGAGGAGGCTTTGGTATGATTTCACCGGATTGGGAAATATTTTTCCCACGTGATCAGGGGTCGAAAATTCGAGAATGTTCCAACAGGAAATAACGTAGTCCATTGCGGGATACCATAGCATGTGGTCTCCGATAAATTGGCAAGGAAGTCAGAGGCTGTTCTTTTACAGTGATTTCTCCCCGGTTTGCAAAAAGCGAGCACCTGGAGTTTAAAAGGATACCCTATACCCAAATCCTGTTGATCAAATCTAACAGAAAGGTCATACCTCACTCACATGGTTGTTGAAGCATTGCGTACGGGACATGGTTCGGTCCAGAGGCAGTGTCCGCCCACGAAGCAAGCGTGGAACGTAACTCTCTCAAGGTAAACCTGTCGTTGAAGGGTACTCCACCCCCGGGGTTAAAGTTCCAACGGTGCCCTTTCAAGAAATCACGACGCACATTGAATGCTGGCGGAGCAGCATCCAAGCAAGAGAATGCCGAGAAAACATGGGTCGAATATTGCTGTTCCATTCTCCTGAGAACTGGAGGGGGGGTTCTGCGAGAACTTGATCCGAATTCTATTGACTAACTTCCACACCTCTGCTAGACTGGTGTTCTCGTTAAGGGAAGACCTATGTGCGCCAAGGAGAGTCGCCATGGTGCTTCGAAGTATACCAGAAATTAACCCTAGTTTCGGCAGCGCTTGTGGCACATGTCTCCATAACGCTTATGTTTGAGGGCTGCCTCAAACTCGGTTGACTACCACGAAAACGGTCGGCGTGCATAACGACCATATTTTCTAGGAATAATAGTTAGGCTCACGGCGTGAGATTGCCGGAGAAGAACTTAACGGCCCAATCCCCTGGCCTTAACTCCTTTATTGAGTTAAAGAAATCAGTCATTTCCTGAAATGCGGACCACCACGCCAGCGCCAGGCACCTTTGAAACGGGCTCTCAGGTGGCAGCGTTCAAGAAAATGATATTTGAATGGAAAAATGGTCATTACTATGGAGGTCATCGACTACCCCACCCAAAATCAGGTTGTGCATAAGGAGAGCAGTGATGCATAAACTCATCCACAATTAGGAAACCTTTATCCATATTGTCGATCAGGTCAGCAAAGAGCTGATCCCTGGTATTGATCGAGTAGTCTCCCCAGAGGGAAAACCTTACCGTTCAGATCGCTAAGCAGGAGAAAGTGCCTTGGCAACCGTACCACGGAAAGGCGGAAATATCCCATTTCGAAGTCGGCTGACGGTGGAATTTATGCAGAAATAACAGTATAATACCTCCTATCGAGGTTCACCTGCACAGCTACTGCCTGAAAGGAGGTATCTAAAGCAAAGATAAGAACGGAGACATCATATCGGGTGTAAATGGCACATCTTCCTGCCTCTTGCACTACGTAATCTAGGCTCCACTCTGCGCACTTGCACTTATTCAGGGACTCTCCACTCGGGGAAGTACCGGGGGCGGGCGTACCGATTTTGGCTTGTTGGCTCAACAAAAAGGCAGCTGACCCGTCCGTGCCCGTTGCTCTCGCGGAAGGAGAGTATCTTTTAGTCTTTATAGTCTTACGGGTTTTTTTTTCTTTTTAGGAGAGGGGTGTGTGGAATGAAGCCACTTTTCTCCTTCGCTGAAAGGAGCAACTAGGCCAAATGAACCGGCCTCAGCAAGATCCTTCTCAGAAATGGAAAAGGTCTGTGATGTCACTGGGACAGGAGCCAGGATAGAAGATCCCTCCTCTGCTTTTGAGACCTTGAGAAGTCGAGCCATCTGAGGAAGAGTTTACACAGTAGCAGGCTCAAGTTCCGTACTTGGCACCGAGCCCGGGTTCTACCACATGAAGGATCCTACCATCTGAAGTTGGGTTACCCCAGGGACAATATCCAACTCACTGAGGGCCTCTATGTGGCGATCCCCAAAAGACATCACAGATCCCATTCCAGGAAACTTTGTCTTGAGTCTACAAACTGGCATCTGTAGTGGAACAGAGGGAGGCACGTACAGTGATCTGCAAACTGAGAAAGCAAGAATGCAGGACATTGGGGGTCACAAACCGACGGGCACTGCATCGCCTTGCCCTCCTAAAGGGGATTTCCCTATCAAACCGGTCCCAGTGGGGGCAGTCATTATTGGGCCACCTGCGTGCTTTCCTGCAGTCTTGTGTGAAAGTAAAGGAGGGACTGTCACTGGAAAGAGGGAAGCGCTCAAGGGCGCCTCCAGAGAAGGAGATAAGAGGGAGTCCCCTGTACCCATAGTCCTAGGAGAGGAGTAATCCTCTTATCCGGTAAAAGAAATTTGGAGGGTCACTCTAAGATAGCACAGGGGGTGGTCCATGTCTTCAGTAGAGCTGCCCCAAGGGCTGCTCCATCGCAAGAGAATGGGAAAGGAAGAGATGTTTTATTTTATTCTCATCATCGGGCATGGGACACTATTAGTGATACGGGAAGCAAACGCTAATCATCCACGCAGTAGACCGTTCTGCAAGGGGTGAATAAGGAATTCGTAAACCCAGCTTCCGGCATTTAAGACCACAACTCCCGACCAGTCGCCACCAAGCCCTTCGGCATGGCGTCTCCGCATTGGGCTCGGCGTAAAATTGATAGACAGTGAAAGGAGAGAGAAAGATTATGTGAGTAAGGTGAGCGTGGATGTAAAACATGTTGTTACAAACCCACCAACCCAAACCGGACCTCATGGTTGATGGGGAGTTGCACCCCCCTTTTCCTTCAGCCCCGATCCGGAATGGTTTGGTGAGAGGAAGCTGGTCAGCATCTACCCTGTCAAGTCAGAGGCCGACCAGAAAAGTTGAGGGAGAGGTTGTATGTAAAGTGAGTAAGCAGGGTAAGAAGCTGCGATCGGACGGGGCGCTGACTGACGTCAGCATGGCGGCCAGGTAAGCAAATTTCCGTGGCCTTTACTGGGTCAGAGGTAAAGAAGGACTAAATAATTCCAATTCTGTAAAAATAATCTATATTATCCATTTTGTCTGGACAGAATCATCACACCATATGAGACAAATTTTCCAAATAAATTTCGAAAAGAAGTTGCATAAACTCTCATCCTAACTTCATCCATTGCTGTTCTCCCCCCCCATTCTGATCTATTCTTTCGCAATAGAAGTACGCTTGAAAAGAGCTAGGGGAGGTCGATATGCCATTAAAACAGATACGTTTAACAGAGTGTGATCTGATAAACCAATTAAGGGTGAGATTGTGTAATCTCATTGAGATGGACTATAAGTTCAAAAGCAGATCTGCTGACCAAAAGTCGCCTGCTCTCACCTATTCTGATTAGTGGCCTTACGACCTCCAAAACTTTTAATAATTCCCGGACTAACCTTGGGAGGACATTGGCTATCATATCATTTGAATGAGAATTTAAAAGAAAATAAATGGTTCAAATTTCGTTATAATCGGCTGAATAGTTATAATGATATTGCCAAATAATTCCCTGGCTAACCTCGGGAGTACTTTGACAATTATATCATTCGAAAGAAAATGTAAAACAACATAAGGGTTTAAATTTCGTTAGAGTCTGCCGAATAGTTATGATGTTATTACCCAAACAAAATTATTCCCTGGCTAACCTTGGGAGGACATTGGAAGTTATTATCATTCGAAAAAGAATTTAAAACAATATAAGGGTTTCAGATTTCGTTAGGATCCGACCAATAGTTAAGCTAAACGGGGACCGACCGACCCAGATAGTGAGATGTGGAGTCGCTCGCGACCAATAAGTCAAAAATATTAGGTGTAGTCATAGCAAGAGCCTGCACGTATACTGTATATACGCATATAGATTTTAGGTGTCTACTACAAGCGGTACATAGTGTTTGTGCTATTCCCCGCGTTTAACACTTTTTTCCTATGAAATGAATATAATCTTCCTGGTAAGGTTCCAAATCAACCCTTAGAGAATTTTCTTAGGAAAGCCCTGCGATAGTCTAAACACGCGACATACGGTATGACCTTGACCCATTAGGATATTCACGATTTCTATTCCGTGATTTTTCCCTAAGCAGAGACATGGGGGTGCAAACTCCCGCAATAGGACTCCACTTTTTCTATGGGGCCTAACTTAACCAAATTTGGTATTCGGTTTTGTAACCACACTCCGAAGACATCTAAACCGTTTTCAAAACCCTATCTGCGAAATACATTGTGTGACCAAATGGGGGCTTGGTGGGAGGGGGGTCCTAATACCTCCTATGTAGTTTTCGCTACAGCGCCCTACTGCGCACAATGTCAAAATGACAGATGCAAAGTGACTTTGGGGATTTAACGCTGGGGCTCTATTCCCTAAGATTTTTCCCCATAACTATGGGAAATACTTTCCCAAAGGTTGCGACGTCACCTAACAAAATATTCCCTTGAAAACATAAAAATCGAAAGAGTTGCATTTTTCCTATAGACAACAATTGGCAGAATTCGGGATTATACTTTAATATCTTAGTAACTTAAAAATGTAGTGTGAGAGAGAGAGAGATTCTCGCAGACTAAATCGCCTAAGAGGGTATCTCACGGACGAACGAATCTTCAAACGGCATCTTTCGGTAAACTTCCGGGGCGATAGCAGCAAGGCTACATTAAAATAAAAAAATACTAGTCCTCAAACTAGCAAGTAAAGAATGTGCCGTATAGTGTTGGGGGCCTATCAGTCGTTGCTGTAAGGTCCAGGGGAGGACTCTATCAAATGGTGGTGGGTTCTGTGAGTATGCCATAATCTAAGATGACAGAAAGCGACCTGAAGCCGTAGAGGCATTGGGGCATAGCTCCAGGAGAAAAGCGCTTTGAGAGTCGTTATAGATCATCATCCGGTTTCGCAAAGGTGCACAGTGCATTATTTCACGGACCTAGTGGTGAATTAGAACTACATTGGCCGTAAACGTTGAAGTAGCGCATAGTATAACCGCACTAACTTAAGACAGAAGAGATGCAGTGTGGAATATCACTCCCTCTATAGACTTAAAATATCCGAGCACGCTGGCACAGTTCCACCGTAACAAGAAATGTGCTTCAAAAAGGTCTAAGGCAATACTCCTGGCACTGTGGAAGCTTTGGAAGCAGAGGCGTGGCGATAAATATTCCAAGGTGCTACTATCCAGAATACAACCAGAGGTGCTACCACTTTGAAAACTTTACTTAACATTCGAAGGGATTCTCTAGCCCTAATCACGAAGGGCTTTATGCCAGGGTGGCTTCTCCTGGCCGGATATGCACCTTCGAAATGGGCCGCAGATTCAATGAAAGACATTGACAACCGAGGGGGATAACTGGCTAATGCGTACCAGAAAACAATGCACTTTATACGGCGCACATCATGTGACATCTTGCAGGCACCTAAAACAGGTTCTCTATAAGGAATGTGAAGAAAGTACTGCTAGCCAGGCGGAGACCAGTGTGGTAGATCGAGTCAAACTTCCGCAATACACGCTCGCATGCGGATACGTAAAACAAGCATCCGTAATAGAGCTACAAAAGAAAGAGGATCAGTAGAAAGGCAAAGCAGAAGCCCCTTTAGTACCCCAAGTAATGAACTTTACTTAAAGAATAATGCTCATGCCACGGGTGCAAGAGATCATAATGCTACGGATATGGACTTCCCGGGAGAAGCGCCGCTCGATAACAAGACCAAAGCTAAGGTGTAAAAACAAACTTCAGGGCGAAATACTTGTAAGAATAAGTTCAGGTCTTGGTTGAGCCATGGATATCAGCAGAAGTACAATACATAATTTTTTACCAATAACTTCAAAAGAAATATGGACCAATGCCAGCTGGGGTCGACGCTCAAAACTAGGCATCAGCGCCGCAAAAAAAAAGAAATCGAAAGTTGGCTACGTAGATCGCAGCGAGAAAGACTTCCATCCGCATGTAGGAAACACCGTTGATGCTCAAGACAACCTTTGTTACATTGACGAAACAACAATGGTAGGCCTTACTCCTGCCCTATACAACCAGAGTGGGTTCATCACACCCGTACATGGAATCAAAGATCTTGCATGAATTAAGATATTAAAATTTGTACGTGTCTCCTCGCCTCATAGAATTTTGAGGGGCTTCCTGATAACATACCGCCATGCGTTATTATAGGCCTTCTCTAGATCTAAAAACGCCGTTAGCGTAGTTTTGTTTATGAGGAAATCGCAGATAGAATTTTACAGCGCTAGGAGAGTACCGAGCGTGAGATTGAACTCGTGAATGGTGCACTGTACAGAAGAAAGGTGGCCACCGCTCTTCGTGAAAATCACTAGTCAAACATTTACCAATTTCTTCATCAAATTGTATACGCTAGAAGTTAGAGAAATTGCCCGCAAACAGGTTTGATTACAACGGTCTCTCCCAGTTCGTTAAAAGAGACAACGGTAATCATTTTTCTGCCATCTGGAAGGATACGTTCGATCCTGATCATGTTGTTCATATCTAAAAAAAAGCCGTACATAGCTCAACTAGGTGAAATATGGAAAATCATTCGAATTGGGAGCGGTGCCGACAGATGGGGCAAGAGCGGGACCTAACGCAGCGTAAATTGGTCAATGAATGTTTTTCTTTCTCAGGGGGTAAAGTCTAGTCGGCGGCCTTGACCAAAATCATGGCGTGCAATGAATATTGGCAGAGCAGCTTCACCGCTAGGGAATCTAGATGAGGCGGTCGCAAAGGATTTTCCCATGGACACTTATAGCGTATGTAGTCATATACCTTTTCTATGAGAGCAGTCTCACATTCTGAAGATTTTCCTTCTTATAATGGTAGTTAGGCTATGACGATGTATGTACTGGAGAAGAATTAAACTGCCTTATCCACCGACATAAAGTTCTCGACTGGGACTGATAAAAAGAGTCAGTTCCTTAAGTACAGACCACTGCCTCCGTTCCAAGTACTACCTAGTCGGTTTCTCTGGAGTTAGTGGCCCAGAAATTGATAGTGATCACTACCATAAAGATAATGGACAATCTTTCACCCCTAATCAGGCTGCGCATCCGGATAGCACAAAGACAGATGAAGAGAAGAAAATGAAACCCTTCTCGGACAGTTATGCGAAAACTTATCTTCATTCAGATGAACCAATGCGAACAAAGATAGTACCTGTTTACAGGACGAAAATGGCTGATATGTACGTAGAAGATAGAAAGGTATATATACATTAACGATTTTAGAGTGCCTAAATGACCATAATGAAATCAGGTTATAAGAAACACGTAACCAACAGAATTGACAAAAATGGATTAAAAGTAAAATAAATGTTAAGATCTCTCAATCAACAGCAAGAAAATCTACTAGAAGCTATTTAATACACACTAATCTACACAACAATTGCAATACATACCCTATCAAAATACAACCTCTTGAAACTGCAGAAAATTCAAAGTCAATCAATATATATTATATATTGCAAGGAATTATCCAATCAGATAGTGCAAGTAGCATGGTGCCAATGAAAAGTGAGGGAAAAGAAAAGAAAATATTTATATAGGACAGCATTAAGACAACCATCGGATATTACAAAACATTCCTGAAAAAGAACCGTGATTATCACAATATTCCACGATTTTACAACATGTATAAGATAACCGATATCGACAACTTAATAGCTTGAACACTGAAACAAAAGTTAACCGAGCATGGGACACGATTTAGGGCAATATCTACAAAAAAGACCTAACGAATCAAGCAAACAAGACCTCCATAACAAGACACGATATACAAGTAAATATTTTTTTAGGAAAACTAGCTAACGAGTTAGATTAGAACGAATATATAAAAGGTAAACAAAAATATAGTGTTACCATTATAAAATATATGAAATAACGCCGGTTTGAATGCCTAACAAAACACTAATACAGTAAAACAATACTTATCATTACTCAAAATATTTTGCCTGACAGGTATTTCCACTATTACCAAATCAAAATTACAACTAGCATATTATGGAGAGAGATTAGTTTGACCTCCGACCATACTTACAACTCTCCGACTTCTTTCAGATTCACCCTAATCTTCAGCCTCTGTCACTCCCAACCGGGCTCTACATACAGACATTGGAGCTGTTGAACGATGATTTATCAATAGAAAAATGAATATAGTAATACACACCGTAGTATTAACACAGGGTTTATTTATGTGGCCATGACCACCTTGGTAAAGTTTTTTATATCCTCCGAGGCTATCACACTACGAACTCCTTTCACCTGTCTTCCTAACCCTATTCCACTTCCCCATGAATCTCGTCCTCTGTGCCCTCACGTTGCTTCGGGCTCCTGCCCGCGCATTCTTACCTCTTGCCATTCTCATCGGAGTAAAGGAAGGAGGGTGGGAGGCAAAGATGAGATATTCTTTTTCTCTCTCCCACACTTTTAATCTATTCTACTATATTCTCCAATCAAAGTATCTAGACGTCATTCATCGCAGTTATGGGATCGTTGTCATGTTAACTCAACTAACCCCAAGACTGTTGTATGAAGATGCCTTAAGATAGGCGAAGGCTCAAAGCTAAACAAAATATTATTTTCTATAAATATATTAAATACTATTGGATTCACGGCAATTATATATTGCATCCGTCAAATTGAAAATTAAAAAGAGTGAATAATAAAAGGGAGTTAGATTTTAATTCAACCTGATCTTTGGTCATATATATACATATAAATTGATATAAACGGATCGAACTTTGTACGAGTGGATTTCGGATTAAACGCTAAACCTTGTTTCCTAGTGAGGAAGGAATCGCACGGTGCGGAGCAGTGGTGAATTTGCTACCAGAATATTTATATAAACCATAAATTTCTGCGCAGTATTTTCTTCGGTATCTTGCAATCTAAAATGAAACCTATGTGGATAATTAAAAAATTCCATTTGATAAAGCTTTTAATGTAGTTGTCGTGGTATCGTAAGGACCGAGTGGTGGTGAGCGTACGTATAGGTTTGTTACGTACTTCAAAACCCCTTGACTAAGTTTTCTCTAAGAATGTTATATTTTATTATTATTACGTTAGTTTTAATCTTAGAGGGTTTCTAGTGCCATGCTCAGCGTTGCAAGGATTTAATTAAATACTTCTAAGAAACTAGACATTTAATTAAAACATGAACAAAAAAATGAATCCTAACAAAACAAACTACAGTGTTATGAATTAAACGAGTTTAATTGAGACTTACTAAATTACACAAATGAATATACAGTAATGGTTGACTCAAAGATTACTTTAATATTGAACGCTAATTTACCTTAATGAAAAAAGATAATGGAATTTATTTACCTTTAACAAACAACCACAAGGGAATCTGGTTGAGGACTGACCTTGCCCTCAAATTTTATGTAGACGCAAGAATGTTGTTTACGGGCAGGCGCGTGTACGTATTCACAGAACTTACAGATGTTTGTCTGGCGCGCGGATAGCTTTAAAGTCAAAGAGGAATTCGATACGGGTGACGGATGGCGTTACGCACGTTATCTTAGTAAGATCATTTCACCAAAGGGAAGGAGAAAGTATGCTTCTTCCAATCCTCTGGCTAATCTTGGAATAATTCGCACTGATGAGCGATAAGCAAATGAGTGAATCCTTTGACGAATGGAGAATGTTTGAGGAAGTTCACTTTGTGGTATTCCTCAATGGTGAGGACTATCTCGTGTTTTTGTTGTAAACCGGGATAGGGGTTTCTCTGAGGAGAGATGGTTGAGCTTGTTTCTCAATTCAAGTTAACTTAACTTTCGGCGTGACCACCAGTAACTGGCTCAGGATGAGCTTCTTCTCTATCTCTTTCATTGGTTGTTGGGCCTCTAGCCGAACTTCCTTGTCTTGATGACTAACTCGATTTCCTTGTTCTTCTGCAGTTATGGGCATATATACTTCTCCACTACACTGGGGGTAGGGAAAGGAAGGGGGGGTGGATGAGGTCTTCGGAATTAAGACTCCTTCGCTAACAGTTGTTCTCTGAGCGTCTTTCATTTAGCCTTAAAGGCACCTTCTAGAATTCGGTCGACGCTCCTCTGATTTCGTCTATGAAGTGGAATTAAATCCCAACTCTTAGGGAAAATATTGCCAGTTTAACCAATGATAGGCTACCTGGACCCGAATTGTGATGATTAGGGCATTATGTGGTTGTGGGAGACCTTTTTGGTGATCTTTGAGGCAAAGAAGGCGAGGGGAGGGGGGGAAATAATAGGGTTACGCCACCAAAATATCAGGACGTTACGGGTACCGAGCAAGGCCTCTGTTTTGAGGGTGGAAAATCGATTTCCATACATTCCTCCTTTCAAAGAGGTTAATGGGGTGGGTGGAACTTCAGAGAAAAACAAAAACAAATAAAAAAACATCATCGACAAAAGCTAACTTAGATGTCTTAGACCATAGTACTGATTTTTACCTCCCTGGATCAACCATCCTATTAACTTAAGTTTCTTTAAACTCGGACGCACAGACACGCTCGTACAAAGACGGTGATTGACATAGGCCTCGCGAGCCTACTGGGGTACGTTTCAAAACACTCAATTTAGCAGACAAACCCCTTCCAAAAAAAACAAATCATCGATTACACCAAGAAAAAAAAGCAGCCTGGCTCTAAAGTGGTATCTAGCCAGCTACTTCCTTAAATTTCTAACTCTTAAGAACTTAAATATAAATACAAAACACGAGCACAAAAAAAGGAAGAATGGTTTTAAAATTAACGGGAAATGAAATAACCCTCTGTGTGATTTTGAACCAGGTTAGACAGAGATTTTACCTTATCGGCACCTTTGCTATAATTAATATTAAAGTGGTACTCGATGACTAATACTTTACAGCGCATGAGTCGTCCGTTCTGGTTATTGGGTCTACCCAAGTATGTCAAAAACTGGTAATTGAATTACACCTTCCTTGTACTACCTTTTTCATCGCAACTTAATAATTTTAATCTTCCCCTTATGGCTAGGGCGGCCTGTTGCATGGTGGCATAAGTGATGGTAACAGGAGTCCCATCGTCATCTTTTACCAAGCTAAACTGCGAGATCGGGTTGGGAATGGATCTAAGGGGGTCGTAAAAATTTTTCTTTACGGGATCGTTGATGGGCGTGGCTCTTACGGCGACTTGGTGTTTTAATTGTGAATCCGTGGACGTTTCGTTCTGGGGGAAGACTACTGAAGATAAAGGATACTCGTTATCCGCTTCTACCATCTGACCCTTTCTCGAGGCCATTCCATGTGCGAGCATTCTTTCTTTTTCTTCACTCTCTTATCTTTCCGCTTGTGCTAGTTCTCTTTCCATCTGTATTCTTCTTTCTTTCACTTTTATTCTCCATTGTATTTCTTCTTTCTTCTACTTCTCTCTCTCTGTATTCTTCTTTTTTCTATTATATATTCGCCTTTTTTCACTTTCTTTTCGGTTTTCGCTGTCTCTCCCTCCAGGGGCGGGAGGGTCGGACCTACTTTCGGGGCCGTATCGAAGGCTTGGAAACTAAGCTCTTCATCTACGTGGTTCTCACGAGATAAAATGGTAGGTACCGTGGACCTCTTATTTGCGGGCATCCGGGTGACTACGAGTTGAGTCACCGGATTTGGGGAGAATTGTGCGCTCTGGCCTAATAATACTGAGCAGAAGTTAATAGGCAGTAAAATACTGTGACTGAACGTCGCATCTTACGACGGGGGACTTGTTTGGTCACCACAGGAAATCCTGGACGACCACGAACTTCTTGTGCTTGGGGCTGACATGGGCAAGCAATTTATTTGACACCACGATGCAGTTGCACCCCGTATCGCGTAACGAGGTTGAGTCTCGGCGAAAATTTACGGCCCCAGTCTCGAAATTTAGTCCTTCGGGCGAATTTTTGTTGAATACAAGGCTCATTTGCTGGTCAGGGGAATTTGATGTGTGTCAAAAGAGGGGCGGGATTATGAGGTTGTTCTTGGTTAAGCGTGGCAGCGAGGTTATGTACCTGCTGGCTCGAGGGTGAATTAAGCCTCGAATTTTGGGGGCGCTTATAACTAATGTGACCTGGGGCGCCACAATTAAAGCAAGTTATGTGGTTTCTGGGGTCTACGGAGTTCTTGACGAACTTAGGGGGGTTATTTTGTGGGGATTTCTGGGGATACCCCCCTTTGTTTGGAGAAAATGGTTTCTGGGGATACCCACCTTTCTGGACAGACAAGGGCTGGTACTTTCTGACTTCTCGAGGGTATAATCTATGGGTGGAAGCGTGCAGATCTGCTTTCTCGACGCAGTCCTTGAATAAGGCGGCTCTCCTGTCCTTTACAAAGGCGCGTATCTCTGAGGGGAGGGTACATAGAAATGGGTCCCTCAGCATGAAATCGGCGAGGAAGTAGAATTCATTCCCCACTTGTTCTGACTCTAGCCAGATTTGGAGGTGTCTCCTGAGGATAAATCCAAATTACCGATATGTTTGACCTGGCTGAATTCTGGCCTGCCTAAACTTCATCCGATACTCCTTGGGGTTTAGGTTGACGGCGGCCAGTAGCTCGTGTTGGCACGTGGTGTAGCCCACGTTTCATCGGCTGGTAATGAGATGAATCTGTCACGAAGCCGGTTACTAAGTAGAGGCACTAATCTGGAGATCCCCTCTGTCGTTATGCCCTAGTGGTTCAACTCGAATATCATCTCGAAGTGAGTCAGGTACGAACACAGGTCTTCGTTTTCTTTATAAGCTGGGAGTTTCATCGCAGCTATCTGTGTAGCCCCGGCAGGAGATCCCAAAGAACTGTCTTCCGCCTGATCCATGTTCATTTCTCTTTCATGAGCGTATACTCGTTCTCTCTCTTCTGCTTCACTTTCTACTTGCTTATTTTTTCTTTTGGCTTGCCTTTCCGCTTGCGCCTTTTCTCTTTATGACTTCCATTTTTGCTTGCGCCTTTTCTCTTTCCGCTTTCCTCTCCGCTTGCCTTCGTTTGTCTTCTTGTAGCTTGATGTAGGCAAATAGTTCCTTGGCTCTTAATCCCAAAGCTTGGGCTTGTTGGTGGAATCTGTCAAACGCTTCCATTTTCCCTTTGTCTCTTTGTCCAAAAACTCACCGATATGCTAAAGGTACTTATGCAACCTCGAACAAGTACCGCGCTGCCTAACTTACCCTTATCCTAACACTTTCTGCTAAGTGGAATACCACTCCACAAAAAATTAATTAATAGCATTAACAGGCAATTAATCACCGACAATTAACCACAAATTTATAGACATTCTTTTTTATGTTTAAATTTTCCTCGAAAGCTAGGCACGCATTTACTATTCTTGAAGGAATGGCAAGACAAAGAACTATACTGGGTTCTTCCAATACCCATAAAACCTGACCACAATCATTTATGTCGTGGTATTGCAACGACCGAGTGGTGGTGTACGTAGGTTCAGGTTTGTTACGTACTTCAAAAACTCCTCGATTAAGTTTTCTCTAAGAGTGTTATATTTTATTATTATTACGTTAATTTTAATCTTTGAGCGTTTTTAGTGCTATGCTCAGCGTTGCAAGGATTTAATTAAATATTTCTAAGAAACTAGACCTTTAATTAAAACATGAAAAAAAAATGAAATCTAACAAAACAAACTACACAGTTATGAATTAAACGAGTTTAAGTGAGGCTTACTAAATTACACAAATGAATATACAGTAATGGTTGACCCAAAGCTTACTTTAATATTGAACGCTAATTGACCTCCCAAAACAAGATAATAGAATTTATTTACCTTTAAAAAAACAACCACAAGGGAATCAGGTTGGAGATTTTTATGTAGCCGCAAGAATGTTTTTACGGGCAGGCGCGTGTACGTATTTACAGACCTTACAAATGATTGTCTGGCGCCCGGATAGCTTTAAAGCCAAAGAAGAATTCGGTACAGGCGACGGAATGGCGTTACGCACGTTATCTTAGTAAGGTGATTTCACCAACGGGATGGGGAAAGTATGCTTCTTCCAATCCTCTGGCTAATCTTGGAATAATTCGCACTGATGAGCGATAAGCAAATGAGTGAATCCTTTGACGAATGGAGAATGTTTGAGGAAGTTCACTTTGTGGTATTCCTCAATGGCGAGGACTATCTCGTGTTTTTGTTGTAAGCCGGGATAGGAGTTTCTCTGAGGGGAGATAGTTGAGCTTGTTTCTCAATACAAGTTAACTTAACTTAACTTCCAGGAACTAACTCAGGATGAGCTTCTTCTCTATCCCTTTCTTTGGTTCCCGGGCCTCTATCCGGACTTCCTTGTCTCTATGACTAACTTGATATCCTTGTTTTTTCGGCAGTTATCGGCATATATACTTCTCTACCACACTGGGGGTAGGGGAAGAGGGGGGAGATGAGGTCTTCGGAATTAAGACTCCTCCTCTAACGATTCTTCTCCGAGCGTCTTTTACTTAACCCTAAAGGCACCTTCTCCCATTTAAGCGACGCTCCTCTAATTTCCCAACTCTTAGGGAAAATATTACCGGTTTAAACAATGTTATGCTCACCAGACCCGAAATGTGATGATTAGTGCATTAGGTAGTTGTGGGAGATCTTTCTTGTAATCCTCGAGGCGAGGGGAGCGAGAGGGGGGTTATGTAATAGGGTTACGCCGACAAAATGTCAGAACGTTGCGGTTACCGAACAAAGCCTCTGTTTTCAGGGTGGGATATCGATTTCCCTATAGTAGTAATAATCAGGCCAGACTGCTAGAGTTTATTAAATTCCCGTTGTAAAATTTTCACGTATTTTCCAAAAAATATGTTTATATAAAAGACATTTCACTTACAGAGGTTATTCAGCGAACATTCCAAGCATCAGTAGTGTTAGACTAAACAATAAACATATTTTGGTTTAAGAACACCAAAGCAAGGTAATTCACAATTTCTTTAAGATATTGCTTGAACCACTTATTCGCCGGCAAAATTCAACAATTCTGATGATTAAATCTACGTAATATTTTAGAGGTGTGTCTCTAGATTCCTTTAAAACCAATTTTACACGAGATTAGCAAAATTCTTTTCTATTACTACTCAGGAACAAATTCGATCTTTTGTTTGTTTATGGCCTACATATTCTAATTATATTCAATGAACATTCTTAGATATTGAATGACCCGTTAAAGAAGTCCTACCACAATCTTAAAATGTTACCATAATTTATTTTTAAATAATTCTCTCATTTAAACAACAACATACTTTTGTGGAAGCATTAAATAATGGTGGCTGTGTTTATAATTTTTGGTCTAATTTCATTTCGTTTGATAATAAGTTTAAAATCATTAACTATTTTATAAAATATCAAGTAATCATAAAAGTTGTTTTTTTTAACCAACAAAGAGAAACGAAATATTAACAAAATTAATTGGTTACCTGATACAAAATAGTTCCTATTCGTTTTAGAGATTATTTTGCAACTAAAAAGAATTATGTTTGGCTCCTGACTAAACTTGAAGCAAAAATCTGTTCACGTCTCTTTACGAACACTTCCTAACAAAGGAATTTTCTTTGCCAATATGATTGCCTAAAGAAAGAAGAAAGAGTAATGTGAATTAGACATATCAAGATAGTATTGCAGATCAGATAGTGTATTCCTACACGTGCTATGTGTGGTAGTGCATTGTCTTTGAAAAACTTTAATAAAAAGCGGTTGAGAATCCTGGGCGATTTTGGATATGTGAGCCTTGAACTCTTCCTAGGTGTGCGGCGTATACGTCACATTTTTGTCTTTTGACAATCAAATTGGCAATCAAAGTAGACAGAGCAAACTGCATAAAGCAACAGTACCGTTGTAATCAATCTTTTACTTTACTTTTTCAAATCGTATTTCTCGCTTCTTAGACCTGTGTAATATCCTCAATCAGTTAAATAATAATAGCAGCAATGAATGAGTAGGAACATGAAATACATGTGGCTTGAATTCTGAAATAAATATATCGGGAGATGCTGGTAAAAATTCTGAAACTAAAAGGTCAATAGTTATATCGATTTGTGATATTCCTAGACACTATGGAGCTCATAAAAATTAACGTTAGCATTGTTAAATTATTTGTCCCAGACTTTTCTTATACATAGAATTACTAAATTTTGTATACAAGCTTTCATAAATTTTAAAACGATATCATCCATTGAGTTCTAAATATTATGGTTTTCGTCTTGTCTATGTCAGTATTCAGTGGTTCTCACTGTATCAAGAGAACAGTATCCTAAAGGTTTCTGGGACATCTAGGGTGTTGGAAGGGAAAAATGGAGCTGCAGGGGAAAAAAACCGGTTTTAAAATAAAACCTTAGAAACAAGAGGTATCAAACCATATTGGTCACCTTATTGGGAAGAGAGAAAATATGAAGATCTTGAAATAGCCAACATAGATCGCAGGTACGCTTGTCTTACAAACCATTTCGCAAAGAGTTAGGGAAATAAAACAGAAATATAATAATAAAATCTTTTACCCTAATAAAATCCTCCTTCTAAATCTTGCATTATCCTTCCTACCATGAAGTTGCATAATAATTTTAATCTTTTTTTTAAGGTCGTCTCTTTACTACAAAACACATTTAATTTTAGCTTTCTTTATATTTATATTTTACATTTATCTCTTATTCTTGAACTATTAAAATTGATGAGTAATTCTTTATAATGCTTGTCATTATTTTTTTTACCTAATTAATAACCCATTTAATATTAATTCAATGATATTATTGAATATGGTTTTGCATTTTGAGAGAGAAAATAAACTAAAAAAATGCTATTTTTCAAAATATATTTTCTCAAAAGGAGTCACTAACACTGGTCAATAAAATAAAACTTCTTTTGTCGCATCAAGGATTAAGTGCGGATTTTATAGACCTATTATAATGATGCCAATTTTGAATTTTTACTTCGTTTCAACATATCATTGTTTCTTTTTTCTTTGCAGTTGCACTACCTCAACTATATCTACATGATGCAAGGGCGATTGGAATTGCTAAGAATTTTATAAGTATATTTTTTTATTTTAGTTATTAAAACTGAATTAAATTGCAGAAAGTTAAAGAATACTGATTCCTAGAGAAAAGGTTTACTCGTATATAGAAAATATTTCCGAAACGGACTACCGAAAAATATTAGATCTATATTTTTTGGTGCCATTTACAACTGCTCTTGTAAAATCATCATTCCATCCATTGACAGACACTGCTTCAAGGTCCTCTACATAGACCTATAGTTATTATTAGATGAAATGTACCTTGAGAGATATCGTACATCCCACATCAGGAGGAGATGTAAAAAGTTTTTCTACGCTTACTTGAAACCTTGAGAATTTTTTACCGATAAATTTCCTTAAATGCCAAATAAAGGGTTTCATACGTTCAGTTCCATGGTAAAAAAATGCTTACTGAAGATGTGGTTTTCAATGTGTTCCTAAGCTTTTCAGGGCCAAAAATAACGAGTTTCTCTTCATAGTTCAAAGGTGCTAAAAAAATTCTAGAATGATACTGTTAGCAATAAAAGCAAAAGAGCAAAACTTATCATTGCAACTTTTATATCAACATCGCGAGTATTGGTGATACAACGAAAAGTACATGACGTTAACCATGAGCGTTCGTTAATGAAAATAATTTGAGTATCAGTGTAATAAAGCAGTATAAATATGGAATCTTTAGAATAGAAAGTGTTTCATGAAGTTGTGAGGAGTGGCCATATTCCCAGGAAACCACAATCGAAATTGCTGTTGAGAAAGAAATGATGACCTGTGCCCCTCCTTATGATTTACATAAAAGATAAAGATACTATTTTCAGCAAATTAGCAATTTAACTTTGACTGTATTTCACCCCTATCTCTGATTGTATGAGCAGTTTACATTTAAAAATTTTCTTAAACTTTACTAACCAATCACAATTAATCAGATACTTTTTAACGATGATATATGAACGTTGAAATTCTAAGTTATTCTCAAGTACGAAAATTGCGCTTAAATGGGTAACATACAATTATTATTTTTAAAAAATTGCAGTTGAACTAATATACAGATCGCTTAAAAAATTGCTCTGTATTGTCCTGGTTTAAATGAATGCAAAAATATGATTATTTAATGGCAGAGGGATGTATTACGTTCGCCCATGATAAAAAACAGAGACTGACTGAAAGCTGTCTATATCCCATAATAAGTATGGCGGTTGGTTGATTCAAGTGTGGGATTGCATAGCAATCTATAGGTAACTTAGGTGTGAAGTATGCAATAGCTCGCTCAAGGTGGAAAGATGTGTGTAAAGATTAGTTAAATAGATAGGGGGGGGGGAGGATTTAGAGGGGAATCCACGATGCGGGGAACATTATTCCGATTCACTTTCTCACCCAATTTTAAGCTAATCTTCGGATATGAAAGTTGAGATGTAAGTTAAGATAACCCCCACTAAATACTAATATTTATGTGATATGATGTAGATGGAATATTTATACTTTTCACAATACATCAAAGAATTAATTATCTATGATAATCTTTTCATTCTCATTTTCGTCATACTCATCCATTAAGCTTTAATATTTAAAATAATAGTAGAAGGGAAAACATTTTCCGTCTTCAGCTAATATAACAGAGCGTACAAAACGGATGAAAAATTAATGAAGGAAATCATAAACAGAGAAGTATAACGAACACAAAATCAAAAGAATTTATTACTCATTATAATTTACGACAATAGTAAGCGTAAAACCAGTTTTTTCATGGAAAACTAACAAAGAACTCACCAACCACCTAAGCAGAGAAGTCATTTAATATATGAATATACGTGCCTAAAGGGAAACTGTGAGCCCCTACCTCATTCATATATCGGAATGAAAGAAACAAAGTCAACAGGAAGAAAGAGTTAACATTTAAAGAATGGCGCCCCCAAAACACACACGTTGGAAAAACATGGAAGACAACTGGACCCGAAGTCAATCAAAGATAAGGCCGAAATCCTAGCACATGCTCTAAACCGCCTAGAGTTACATATATTACAAGCCTTATATATATATATTATATATATATATATATATATATATATATATATATATATATATATATATATATATATATATATATATATATATATATATATATAAACGAAAAAAATCCCAAACTAAACACGCAAACAAACATACATTTGACTCTACCTTCTTCACGTCCTCGCACCCTAAATAATAATATTTGCCTATCTTAATCCTGTATCCATTATAGATTAACCATTTTAAGCAGTCTAAGCCCTCATTTCAATGTACCTTTTTGTGTTTAAGAATTCCTATTTCCTATAAGTATATTAATATATTACAGTAGTTAAAATCTAAATAATGATATATATAAAGCTTTACCTTCAAATTCTTAAGTTACAAATATCAACCTTTGATAAAGATACAAGTGTGTATCGAAACGCGTCAGGCCAATAAAAATCTTGTTTTTTACTCGTTCTGTCGTAGAAAAGGCTTCCGACGATATACAATATATCTATTCTTTGTGGGGATTATTCTATATTCGAGTGCGGAGGTGATCAGATGGCCGAGAATGACTCTACGTAATAAATAGGCCTGGAGAGGGCTTATTTATCTTCAATATACTTAAGAAGTGGAACGGAGCTTAAGGATAAATAATATCGCATACATTAATAAAATAGAATTTTATTAATTAATCTAAAAAAACAACACATAGAAAATATTTACATGACCGGGGATTAAAATGGGAGATACACATGAAACGAAAAAGGTCATGGGAATATTTGACTAAGCGGAGGATTAAGATTTGGAGAGATTTAAAATGACAAAACAAACAAGAAGGGAAAGGGTTGGCTAAATCCTGTGTTAAAGCACAGAGTTACGCGGGCACAAATTTAAATAGTTAAATTCAATGCGTAGCTTACATATTTATAAGGTCATCGTGCAGAAGAAGGCGATTTGAAGGAATCTTCGGTCCAACTGGCGATTTCTTTTCCAGGAGAAGGGTTTTTTAGGAGGGTTGTCTTTAACGAGGGGGGAAGGACTGACTTCGAGGAGTGAGAGCGAAGTGGGACTCGGAAGTACGAGCGATCCTTGAGACAGGATATCGGAGATGTTCTGAATGAACAATTGAGGTCATTGGTGTAACCAAGCGTTCTCTTGAAGAACGTTAAAAGGCGGGGAATTAAATTACCACTGACGTGATATCAGGGAAACGAAAACCTTTTCTTGTCAAACGGGCTCGAGGAACAATGACTGTTCTAAAGTTGTTCTCTTTCTGAACAACAGGGGGGCGAGAACCGTTTATTGTCGAACGGGCTCGAAGAACCATGACTGTTCTAAAGTTGTTCTCTTTCTGAACAACAGTGGGGCCCTGTTGACTTGGCGTCTCGAGGGGCACAAACCTTGGCACTCAAGGATATTGTCCTCTTCCGGACAATAAGGTGGTTCTCGGGGTAAAGTTCCTAGGTGCACGAGGGAGACCGGATCAGCGTGATGCCTCGCGAAGATAATCGGGATCTGGTTCAAACGCGAAATTCTATCGCATAAATAGCCGGAGCCAGCCCCTCGGCGTAGGAGACAATGGAGAACTTCGATGGAATGTCCCGGTAGCGCTTGGAAAAATCTTATCTTCCCATAAGCCTAACTCCATCTGGCCAGATCGACGCCTGCAGGCAAACGGGGGAGTGAACCTCTTTGATTAAACTTGGGAATAGTGGGCGATAAGAACGCCGTTCTACACTCTCTCGCAGGATGCACGTGGGAAGCATGAGTTTCGATATGTGATAGAGGCGAGGCGTGGCAGCTTCATGCAATTGTATCACGCGTTCGTTACTACTTTTCTAATGAATCATGGCGAACTTATCCACGGGTTAACTTACGACCAAAAGCGGAATATAAGACAAATCGAGATATTCGAAAAGAAATTAATTAACGCTAAATTCGCACTCGCCTTCAATGTGATATAAAATTCAGCCGCCTCTATAGAGATTCAAACCTGAAACCTCTCACGCATGCGAGGAGCGGATGGTACCACTGAGCCAGTATGGACGGAAAGTAATGGCTACCTGAAATCTCTTAAGATCTCTGAGACGAGACATGACAAATTAACTGGCAGAGGTCATTTACATGTCTCTCCGTCTACCCTCTGGTATTATGTAACATTTTAACTCGAAAGCATTCAGTGTAACGCTAAGGTCTTCATATGTCTTTTTTAAGGGATAATTGCGGGCCTAGTGCTCAGTAGAAATTGGGACATTGTTCGGAAACCTCAAATTTAGTATGTAAATCAAACCAGAACCAGTATTCGAAAGATGTATAATTTGGAACGTTTATATACAACGTTAATACTCTATTAACATACTTATAGGAAATGGAAAATTTTAAGCACAAAAAAGTACAATGAAATGAAGGTTGAGACTAATGGTTAATCTATAATGGATGCAGGATCAAGATGAGCAGGCAAAGTGTTAAATCCAGAACTATATTATTGTCAGTCTTCCATACCACTTTACATTTCTTAATTCAAATATTTTCATTTTAGTTAGATTTATGATCACTTTTTACCTAAAATTTATTAGTAATTCAATCAATGACCCGATAGTTAAAAGGTTCTATTAGTTGGTAGCCCATAATTTCACATATTTTAAATTACAACCATGTTTAGCTCCGTTTAAATGTTTCACCTTTTAAATCATTCTGTTGTTGTCCTTCTCTTAAGTTGGTAAGTGTTCATTTATTTATTTTTTTTAATTTGTTGCTTTGTTTTCTCAGTTTTTTTAAATAATTATTGCAGTGTTTTATTTGTAATTTTTGAAATGATCTCTCTGTAATTTTTGCATTATTTTATCTACAATTTACTAAACTCTAAATATATTTATTAATACATTGTTGCAGCATTTTCACTCAAATTTACCAAACTTTCAACTTGTCTTAAATTAATACATATATATTTCTCTATACATTATAAGCTTGCTTGTTAGTCAATCGTATTGTTTTGCTCCATTATGAGCTGAAGATGAACATAGCTAATGTTCGAAACGTTCAAAATTATAAATGTTCCGAATACTGATTCGGGCTTTGAATTATATATATATACCAAGCCATGGCATCGCCGCTCCCCGCCTCTTAACAGGGAGGGCTAGCAATTTACTCTGCTCGCTACAAACCCTTCGCGGTGGTAGACTAAATCGCGCAGGAAGTTTTTAAGGAGAGAAGAGGAAGAATTTATATCATGACCACGGCATAAATGATACTGTTAAATTCATGCCAATCTTTCAACATTATATTACCCCCCCTCCACCCCCCCACCCCATTACATCCCCCTCTACAAAAGGACATCTAAGCCAAGAGAAAAATAAAATAAAAAGCCTGTTCTTAATATATATATATATATATATATATATATATATATATATATATATATATATATATATATATATATATATATATATATATATATATATATATATATATATATATATATATATATAAATATATATATATATATATATATATATATATATATATATATATATATATATATATATATATAATACTGGTAATTGATTTGTTCCTTGGGAATCTGATATGTAGCAGGATTATGAAGACCTAGGTGATTATACTAATCATTTATTGGCCGGACGTTTCGGAGCTTTACTAGGACAATCTTCAGCGACTATATCGTCTAATGAGAAGAGCAAGGAACATTAATTGATAACACTTAAAAGAATGCATTAAAAAAAAGTGGCAGATGGCAAGTTAAAATAATAAAATTGACAATAATTAAAATTAAAGTAAAAACACTAAATAATATATAGAATAAAAAAAATATTACCCAATGGTATTGAAAAAAAAAATAGAAAGTGAAATTATAACAAACTGACTTGAATATCACGTATTAAAAGTTACTGAAGTAAACAAAAAATAACATTATATTAAATTGTAAAAAAACACACCAAAAAAGACAAAAAACCCGAAAATAAATCAGAATGAACAAGGGGACTGACCTTTAACGTGGGAGTTGAGAAATCAACTAACTAAACATTTAAAATTGCTGACGAAATTTATTTGGTTGGTCGGTTGGCTAGTTAATCTATTGAAGTGTTAGCTGGTTATATTGTGAATAATTTAATTGAGGAGGCGTAATTATTTAACTTTGGATTTATTTTAATGATATATAGTGACTCTAAGATTTTCAAATGGAGAGAAGTTAAGGCTGGAGGTGATACTCTGAATGTTGCCTGATGGAAGAAGCTTCAGTTTTAGAAATGGGAATACCAGTCATATATATATATATATATATATATATATATATATATATATATATATATATATATATATATATATATATATATATATATATATATATATATGTATGTATATATAAATATATATGTATGGATGTGGGTTCTACATGGAATTAATAACAAATAATGTGACCTCTAGGGGTTTGAATATTCTCTATGGTACAATGTTAATATTATAATTTACTTTCCTGAATTTTTTACAAACTTACGAAATTTATTGTACGAATTTTGTTCCTTTTTGTTATCAGGCCTTCTCTGCAGATATTTCCTGCCACTTATTCATAGGAAACAGAGGACAAAACACGTTTTAATTAGATATTTCTACTACTGATGTTATCTAAAGTATGTTAGCGCCTATAACTACCCTAGTGTTCACATGCTATATGCTCGATTTTATATAAAAAATTATAATATAAATTAAATATATTGTATAAAGGGCATAGTTAAAGTTATTTCTAACTTTTTCAGATTTGCTTCCGAACTCCAGGAAAGGTCTGAAATAGAGGACGAGTCGATTCCCGGGATAAAGGCTTTTGGTTCTAATCAAATGTTCTCTATCTCAGATAAAAACCCCTTCGTATCCTTATGGTACATATTTTTCGACATCTGCTTATGATGAATTAAATCAAGCTAATGGTCTGGATTAAATTACCACGTAAATGATACTTTTAAGCTCCCACCCCCTTCCTTTCCTTCATATCCCACTTTTTTTCGAGATTAACCATGATAAAAGGATTAGTTATGGCGAATTAAATTACAAGTGCCACTTTTCACCATACCAACGTCGTTGTCATTCAATATTTTGGCCCACTTAAATGAAACAAATATTGCATTACAAGGAAACAAGATTAAATATTTCAAAGCTCAGGGGAAGATCCTTGCTCTCCAACGGAAAATAAATCTATGGAAAGAATTCATTTATATGGCAAATATGAATGCTTTAGGAAGTTATGCGAATATCTTCTTTCAAATCAGCTTGTTTTGCAGGATAATATAAAATCTTCCATCTCTTACTATCTAACTCTTGTAGCCAAATTAGTTGGACAGTATTTTGTTTCAGACACTGATATCTTCCTCTAAATTCAGAACCCATTTCGATTCTCTTAACATGCAATCCTTGCCTTTAAAAGAAAATGAACAGCTGATTAATATTTCAGCAAACCCGTCAATTAAAAAGTAAATTTAAAGAAACTGGACTAACAAAGTTTGGGATTATCTTGAACGAAGAATTTCCAGAAATTTTGGTCTAAGCTATAAAAGTTTTAGTGAGATTTCCGATGACCTATCTGTGTGAGGAAACTTTCTCATTGAATGCAGCAACGAAAACTAAATACAGAAAAGAGGCTAAATTCAGAAGATGAGATAATCTTGCAAGTTTCTTCAATTAAACCCGAAACAGCAAAGGCATCCCATTCATTAGATAAATAACAATCTTAATTACTCAAGAATCTAAATTTGTAAGTGTTAATTTTAGTTTTTCTTAATTCTATAAAAATTTATTGGGGGGGAATCTGCGAACAATCTTCGAACTCATAAAGGGCTCCAGAGCACCATAAGTCTGAGAACCCCTGGTGTGGTCGACTAAGGTCCATTTATGGGAGCAGTGAAAATTTATTTCTAACATCCCATGTTATGAATCGTACATGCAGCAGAACTTCTCTCCATTAATAAATTTAATTGACTTTATCAAGAAACTCTTTGAGAAATGATTTTTAAATTCAAACCAGTTTGGAGGAAAACTTCATTATTTTTTATTCAAATAATTTATTGAAAATCTTATTGGGATTTGTAAATTGTTCTAGAAGGATCGTGTAAACTTCCTACTTCATTTCAGTGAAGGAAGCTAAGGAACACGATTTACTCCTTTCGTTTTTAAAACTTTCACACTATTTCTGTACAGAAAATGCAAGTCACTTTTTCTTTTCCCCACATTATACTTTTCAGTCGTAGTTCTTTTTCGTCTCCATATCAGGCAAAGCAAAGACGGCTTACATTCTAAGTTTATTGCTTGCTTCAACTTTTCCTATATTTAATATTATCTTAAATTCAAATAAGTACCAAATCTGAAGACCCTGTAAAACAAAAAAGCTGACACAAAATTCCATTAGATCAAATCGAGTTGTAACCTTAATTTAACAATTCATCTGAAGAGTAAAATACTCGTAGTCTCAATAGTGAGGCTTTAAACATGCACATAGACGAATGAATGCTGGCGGTGATTAAAATTGACTGAGGTTGATATGAGTGAAAAGTACAAAATTATAAGTTTATTAATGATTTTTATGAAAGTGTGTACCCCCATCGAGTCAAGCTCAACCCATGTTCAAAATAAGCCACAAAGAAATATAAAAGAAAAAAGTGAAAATAATTCTAGTCGCAAATTCGGAAATAGGTGTGTCACCATTTACACCTATAGCCATCCTAAATGGAATTTTTATTCTTCCCAAATTCGCGAAGAAATTTCACTCTGACCTGGAAATTTTTTTCCTAAACTGGTCAGCTACCTTGCTCCTCTTTTGCTTACTAACACGGCCTATTTCATTTTCAGGTTCGTGAACTGGCAAAGCAACCACAGCCCTCCGACATATCCTCTTTAAGCCCTAGTGAATAAACATTAAATAGACATTGACCATATCCATGGCCCATAGTGCTTAACCTAGCCCTCTCTGACTTTCACTCTACCGAATTAGCAATAACTCAGAAACTAGTAATTCCAGCTCAAAATAAATAGTAATAGATAATTTTGATAGAAGAGAAAAAAATAAATTTTCGGCTAAAACTGTCATTAATCTGTAGAATCACTGGATCTTTAATGTAGATATTATTATTAAAACACTATTAATTAAGCACTTTTGTTAGAGATGCGCGTGTAGGCCAATAAGCTTAATAATTGGCAGTAATTTACTGGCCCACGACACCTACTCTCTATTGATTTTCTTAACCGATATTATCCCAATGTCTACCTGAGTAGATCTATATAAGTAAATTTGCACTAATAAAATTTCATATTTAAATATTTTATTGCTTATAAATAATTCTTTTATGTTTTGTATTAGACATAATAGGACTTTAAATTTAATGGTCAACTAAATTACAAATTACAAATTTTTGACATTTTTCCTTATTTAATTTTTTATAATGTAAATTTATTATTTTTGATATTGATTAGTTATTTAATGTCTATGCATTTAAGAAACAATTTTTTAAGTAATTATATGGGCAGTACAAAATTTTGCTTTTCATTCAAACTTTATTTTGGCAGCAAGCCTTAAAAAATTTTTTCTAGTTTGTACTTTGCAAGCTACAAATACGTTCTACAATCTGCTATTTATTTTCGAGAATCGAATCAAGAAAATTTTCTGGAAATAAAATAATTCACCATCGAATTCTGCAGGTTGCAATGGTCGAAATTGAACAAAACGATAGTATTGACAACGCTGATACTATTATAACAAATAATTTTATAAAATTGTGCACATTTTTCACAGTATTTTGGTAATAAAATTGACTAAATGTAAAGTTTTGTTATTAATTTCAACAGGTCCCACTGATGGAGGTCAAGCTAGTGACATAGAAGTAGATGACGACAGCGACATGTAAAGAGTACCATGAAATGCCTATAGAAGTAGCTGGAGAATTGGATGTTATTTTTGTAAGTGAAGATGAAGAAAGAAATAGAAGAAAGAGCTTCAAAAAGAAAAAATAACAAGCACAAAATATTTACCAAAATGGAAATGAAAGTGACAACGAAACGGAAAATATAGCTAGACTTTTATACGAAACTTTTCCACATTTATAAAGCTTAGATAAAATCAGCCTGTACAATGAAATTTTCAAAGATATAATTGAATTACTGATCAAAGAGACAAATAAGTATCCAACGTGCGATAAAAATGATCTAACATTTAGTATCAACAAAGAAGATTTTTATAACTTTTGGAGGCTTTTATTGCTGTCAGGATACAATATACGAAAATCAGAAAAAGACTACTGGAGCAAATCAGACGATTTAAAATGCAGCTGACAATGAAAAGTTATCAAATAACAAAATGGCAAAGGTAAAACCTTTATATGAAGTCCTAAGTGAAAAAAAGGTTAAGTTCGGTGTTTTACATACTAACCTTTCTATTGACGAATCGATAATGCTGTATTTTGGAAGACATTCATGTAATCAGTTTATTAGGCAAAAGCCAATTCGATTCGCCTACATATTTTGGTTATTATGTGGGTCTGATGAAACACCATATTACATCATAATATTCGAAAGAAAAACTGAAAATGTTGAGGTGGAACCGCTAGCGTCGCGCGTTGTACTGAAACTTTAATAAGTGATTCAAAACCGAATTTCTTCAACTCGTACGACCTATTTGTTAAACTAAAAGATAAAACCTTTAAAGCTACTGGAAGAATACGAGAAAATCGTTTTAAAAAGTGCACTATAAAATCTCAAAAATTCATGAAAAATAAGGAAAGAGGCAGTTATGAATTTCAATCGGACGGGAAAGTAGAGATTGTTAGATAGAACGAAATGCAGTAGTTATACTTGGCAGTAATGTACTTGGAGTAGAACCATTAGGTAAGACCTTGAGAAGAGTTAAAGAAAAGGAGAACAGCGAGAAAACCAACCAAAAGCTATTAAAGATACAACAGTGGCATGGGTGGCGTGGATTTATTAGACAGAGCACTTTCAGAATTTCGTCCATGCATTTGCGGGAAAAAAATGGTACTTTCCATTGATAACACTGGTCAACACACTTTTTGCTGATTTATGTTTTGTGGTTGTTTTTAGCTAATTTCGATGTGCTGATTTTAAATATGGCATCCATTTTTTTTTTAACAGATCAGGTTTTCATTCTACATTATGTTCCTATTTATTTGGTAAGGATAGTTTCCTAGGTGTTATAGCTTCAAACCATAACTTAAAATTTCAAAAGAATTTGAAACGATAAATGTATTGTAAAATAATGTCACGCATTACTAAATTTATAACAGGTTATTTTTCTAATATAATGGAAAAACACAAGCAGTCGTACACATACCTATACATTCATGGAAGAAATTTCCGCTTGCGAGAGTGTTTGAGTGTTTGATGTCTACACAGTCTCGTTGAATACTCTAAAATTAGTCTATCATCATGTTTGTGTTCCATCCCCCTTGATATCTTTTCTCCATAATCTTGATATCTTAATGAGTACTCTCTCCGTGTTCATCACTCTCGTTGCCAAGATTAGCAGAAGATTCATCAAGATGGCTATTAAGGAAATGAACCTTTATGCTCATGTTGCAGCCTAAACGATGAAAGCTACTAAGTAATGTTTCTACCAAATCCTTGGAGTTAGCAGACGTTTTGTTTCTAAGAAAACCTTTCACAACAGCCAAAAATGAATCTCATTCTCTTTTTTCTATGTCAGTCATCGAACTCGAGAAGTTTTGGTTTTCGATTAACTTTCTGATTTGTACCCCATCAAAAACTCCAGCCTTTATTTTTTTCATAATTTAAGCCAGGAAATATTGTACATTTGAATTTAAAACAGTCACTTTCCACATTAAGAGCTTTCACAAATTATTCGATCAGCCCTAGTTTAATATGAAGGGGTGGGAAGATGATTTTCTCTCGCTCAACAAGTGGTTGGTGTATAATATCCTTCTCTCCAACAATCAAATTTTGTCTAACTGGCCAGAGTTTCTGTTCCCGAATTTTGTCCTTGGCTCGGCTGTCCCATAAACACAGGAAACACGGATATTTTGTATAGCCTCCTTGTTGGCCAAGTCAAAAATTTACCATTTACAGATCCACATAATATCTATTTGTGTTAATCATATTTGATTAAATCTACATAATACAGATCTTATGTGTTGATGTTTTTCATTTAAATGCACATAGGGACAAATAGGAATCGCACCGAACAAGTGTCCCTTATGGAGTAATACACATTTTAGACTCTTCTTTGAACTTTCTATAAAAAGTCTCCATTCACTTGGATCATACTCTGAAACACCAATCGCGCTTAACAGTCTCACCATGTTGCAACAGTGAACAAATTCTTCTTCAGTTTTAAAGAATACCAAGATCTCTCTCTCCTTATTCCGATTAAAAGTTACATTTGTATTTTCCTCCAACAAATTATTCGCTTTAGGTCTAGAAGCTAACACTTCTGCTAACTCTTTTGACAGGCTTAGGTGTCTAACTAAATTATTAAGTTCTAATTTTGCTGAGGTTTCCACATTCTTGGGTTGATGTATGTACAAAGTCTGGATCACTGTCAAGTTCATTGCTTACATCAGATTCACGTATATCACTTACATCGTCCAGCAAAGGAAGTTCCTAAAATACAGGTACTGGAATTTCATCTGAATGAAGCACTGGATGAAATGCTGAATCCAGATTTGGGTAATTTATTTTATGTCGCATTTTCTTGCTATAAAAGAAGACTTTGTGAGACAAAAGTAGCAATCGTTTACATAATTTTTTGGCTCCCGCTACACCATAGGAATGCTAAATCCTAGTTGTTTCCTTGTGCCCTTTGTCCAATGTCGTAGATTTTCGAAACATGGTTTAAAAACATTTTTCGGGGCCCTTGTTCATCCTGATCACTTAATTTAATCATAAAGTAAGCTAAGTATGCTCTTTTCACAAAGATACATACTAATTTCATTCTTTGAGTTGTTGCAGTAAAACAACACATATATAGCCATACGAGTCAGGGGAATTCAAACATTTCCTTCGTAATGAGGCCATACTGCTGAATGTTATTTCATAAAAAATCTGGAAAAACAAAAGGTTAGTTTATAAACAGTTGCTATATATATTTAGATGTGCATGAAGAGGAGTCTAAAAACATAGATAAAATAAAATAAGAAGAATAGCAAACGCCTCCACTTCCGTTCACTTGGTCGTAAGATAGCCTGCTACTATGAGTGGAACAAATATGGACCAGTCCCTAAATAAAAAACATGACGTGATAGAAGAAATTTATTGCCATTTTTTAAACTCAGTCTCTCCGAATTGTCCAAGAACAGGTCTCAAACTTTAGTCAGCAGAAAAAAGATAAATTTTTTGACCAGTATAACCAATGCATTAAATATTTTAGTAGTTTATAACTGGCGTTTTTAAAATAAAATTAACGGTCGGAAGACATCACATAAAAATTTTAGGCGAAACTTCTATGAGAAAGTCTTTCCTACCGCCGTCCAATCTAAGTTTCAACAAGCCTGGTCCAAGCCCAGGAGTACTTGACAGCGTTAGATTGGATGGCCATGGAAACTATCCAGAGAGGATTACGCCAAGAAAATATAGTGTATGATAAAAAAGTGCTAAAATATAATGCAGTAAATGTAAAAAGACTTTACATCTATTTTTGTGCTTTCAAAATTTTTACGAGTAATGCATTTTATAAAAGTATATAATATACTTTGTCAGAGAGATAGAGGGTTACCCCACCCATGGAACCTAACTTCTACACGTGGCGCCTCAGAATAGATGCCCCTGCACGCCCAGAATGCCCCAAAGAGTAGCGAGTATTTGCGCGGTCGTGTGATCCGTGTTGCATTTCCCCGTCACATCTCTTGATCGGTGCCAGACCTACGTCATCGAGGACTTTCGCGCGAGCTTGTGATGCTCGCCAAGAATATCCCCTCCACTTCCCTGGTGCGCCAAGTCTAATGAGATCCTCGTCCCCTTTTAGAGGGCTCTGGCGACCCGCCTCCACCGAGGTAGTATAAATACTTCGAGAATCTTTGAGAAATTAGTACCATACAGCCACGTGCAGTCTGGTATACCCAACTCTGCCTCCCAACAGCTTCCAGCTACGAACGCAACGCGTGACCTTTCTCTCCGGCCTCGCTCGTACCTAAAGGCAGAGCTGCCGCACGACAGATGATAGACACGGGCAGGCATCTATCACTCAGGTATCAACTTCGTTCTCGTCTGGAGTACTCCTTCGTTCATTTCTAAGAGAGGGTAAAGAAGAAGCAATTTTGCAAGTGGAACTTGCAGAGCCTCGCTTCCTCGCCGTCTCCCAAGCATCCGGTCATATTAGTCTTTTTGTGAGTCTCCCCGTCATCTGCACTCTCCCCCGTTACCCTGAAGCAATCACCTTACATCCTATCTCGTTCTTTCGTCCTTGTCGAGTCAATTGTACCCCCTTCTTTTCCCGCTTGGTACCCTGGATCTTATCTTATTTATTGTCATTCATTTACTTCTCCTAATATTTTTTTTGTATATAGTAAAGTTATTTTTCTACAATCAGTTTCTCTAAACCCAGAACCTATAAGAATTAATTATTTAGACCAACCGGACTCAATTTTGATTATTCAACCCTCGCACTGGGATCTATATCCCAATTTCTGGCGTGCACACTTCACATTTCATCGCAGAGTCAATTCTCGGCAGGTATTGACGTTCGACTCTACGACAAACATTATATAATTTTGCTGTCAAGTATGGGGTACCTTACGACATCTATATTATATAATTCTGGTGTCAGGTGTGTGACTTGCAGTATCTGATCTCATTTCTTTTAAAATTGTAACAGATTCTAATAGGTGTTATTCTTGTATATTAAAGGTTCTGGATTTAGAAACTTTAGAAAAGACCTTACCCATTTCCCATTATGCCTTTTGTGTTCGTATTGAATTTTGTGACCGTGTGAAACTTTAACCCTTCACAAGCCTCATAAAACGTTTGCTATATTGTAAAGGAGTAAATTTTATTTCTTCTCTTTTGTATTGTGTTTGTCTTTTTCTTCGTTGCGTATTGGTCAACACAGGCTCTCGCAAAATTCCGGAGTGAATATTTCGAGTATAATTAAGAATTCACGTCGTGCGAAATAATTATTTCTGTTTGTTTTGTTTTTTAAGTAAAGAATTATAGATCCGCCAAAGCCTTCTAGCACAGCCGCTGTTCGTCTGAGTAATTCATCCTTTTTTTGAGATGCTTTTAGTGAAAGTTGGCCAACGCGAAAAAATGTCTTCATTATATAACACGTTTAAGTTTTAAGGAGAATCGTTTGGGCTCAGTGGCAAGGACCTCCTAGTTGATATCCAATAGGAGGAAAGAACGGAAAGAGAAGAGAAAAGAGAAGGAGAAGGAACGAGAAAAATATGAGAAAGAGAAAAATGAGAAAAAAGAGGAGAAGAACGGGTAGAAAAGGAAAGAATCCGCCTCATGAACTTGAAATCTTCTTTTCATTTGAGGTTTAACGTTATTTACTTATAATAATATTTATGTGCTTGTTTGAATCTTTTTATGTAAAAAGAATATAGTAATTAAATATTTTCTTGTACCTTATATAGGCCACTTATGTTTTTTTCAGATTGACGGTAAATGATGTTGCTTCGCTTTTAGAATTACTGGATTAAGAAGAAGTTCATTTGAACATGGGCCTTCCGGACGAAGATGCCCTAACAGATGAAGATAGCGATAAATCAGATGATGAAGGTGAAGGAGAATTGCAGCAATTAGGAAAAGGCCTATTGAATGCTCCGTGTTTTGCAACAAACAAACAGGGGGAAGTCATTCTCAAAGAAGATGAAAACAAATCGTCTACAAAATGAGAAGGTGAATAAAAAAAAAGAAAGTGTTTATGAAGTAAGGAAGAGCCACATTTTAGGGTAAACAGTCAGTGGTCTCGACCACTTGATGTAAATAACAGCAATGTTCTTGCACAATGTAATAAACCTCGAGATTTTTTTGAGTTATTTTTTGATGGCCAACTTCTTGACTTGATTGTCGAACAATCTAACCGATACGCACAGCAAAAAAAATACAATGCTAAATTTAGGGAGAGATAAATTGTTAGTGTTTTTAGGTGGCCTTCTTTTATCTTGTACTTCACCTCAACCAAACAAAAAGCGATATTGTTCAGACGGTGATCATACCCCAAAGATTCTTTCTCAGAGCATCAGGAGAGATAGGTTTTTGACCATTTTACACAATATCCATTTGACTGATAACACCAAAATAGAGGACAATAATTCCAAAGCAAAACTTAAACCACTATTTGAACACCTTCAGCAGAAATTTCTGTTCTACAATGAACTCAAAGAACACATGTCAGTCGATAAGAGCACGATCCCGTAATTTGGTGGGCATCATTTTAAGCAATTTATTAGAGGAAAACCAATTCGATTTGGGTTCAAAATGTGTGTGCTTTGCTCACAAAAAGGATATCTGCATGCTTTCGATTTCTATACAGGGAAATCGATCAATAAAGTAGACTCAAAAACCCTTGGTCTTGGAGGAAAACTGATCCAAAAATGGAAAGACAATAATGATGTAATTCTTGCAACAAATTTTAGTTCAAATGACATGGGGAAAACAAAGCGATATAAAAGAGATGTAAAAAAGTATTTTGATGTTGAACAACCTGTAAACTACAAGAGGTATAACAAACACATGGGCTATGTTTACGTCATGGATGAAAATATTGGGACCTACAGGGTAAGAATGCGTCAAAGTAAGTGGTGGTGCCCATCTTTTCCTATATGTTCTCTGCCACTGTCATCAATGCTCACTGTCTAATGGAAGAACAAGGGAAAAAAAACTTCTTTGCTTGAATTTATTGACAATCTCTGCATAACATATCTGAAAACCTTTGGAACACCAAGTCTACAAGGAAGAAAACTTTTTCAAAATCTTCAGAATATCGGAAGATATGATGGAAAAGATCATTGGATTGTTTATTGAGAAAATGGCAAAAGATGCAAACTTTATGAGGTAAAAACCAAATTTCTTTGTGAAAAATGTAACGTTGGTCTACATTCTAAATGCTTTAAATATTACCATGTCTCCAAGTAATTAAAACTAATATTTGTTTTGTTCTTGCAATTGTCAGTAAAAATCAAACTCCTTGTCGTTTTGGCCGAAAGAGGTATTTAAATATCCATATCATATCTCAGAAAATAAGTGATGTATCTTAATAAAAACTTCCATGGTATATATTTATTGTTTTCTAACCTTGTGTAGAAAGTTTCATCATAATCAATAAAAAATACACTTTCGGCACTAATGGATTAATCCACTTCGAGAAAATCTTCGAAATCAACCATTGGGACATCGAGGCAGATAGATTGGTTCAATTGTTGCCCTTGTTAAAGTTTCAACTCCGAGATATATTGATTATTCGACCTTAAGATCGGATCTACCGGCGGCATATAACGACCACAGACTTTTACCCGTCCAAATTCAGGCATGACCGCCATCAGCCAAGCCAAACATACCGTCAGTTTGGGTACGCCATCCAGTGTCAACTCAAATTTTGGCTCGATGTTTCTGAGAACATACATGACTACGATGCTATCTTTGACTTCTTCCTGAGAGACTAATTGTTGGCTGCAAGTCCAGCTGAAATTATATGTTTCGTAGAAGACCGGCGGTGCACCACATTCAAGAAGTGCGCATAAGGGGCCAACATTTATTCAGCAAGCCACACCCTTTATCCGAAAAAAGGGAAGAAAACGGCCCCCGTTTCACTAAAACCTAAGCCAAACAAAGGTAAATTTGTCCTGCAAAATGTAAGCAAGTTTGCCAGGGTAACTGGGCTGCCGAAGCCCAAACCACTCTTTTCGTCCAAACACCGGGATGTAAAACCGTTGTCTTCAGGCCCCCTTACGTCATCTTTCCAAAGGAGATCCATCATTTGTTTTTCGTGTGATGTTAAAGGCCACGTGAAAACGAACTGCCCCCATAACTCTCAGTTCAGAAATAAGTCTTCTCACAAGGTACACCAGATCTGTGCCACGCCTGCGCCCCCGTCAACACCATCGGAATCTTCTCCTCTCCCAAACACTTCAAGTTAAGGTGGCCACCAGGTAAACTTCTTGTTTGATAAGAAACAACTGGAGGCCTTAAGTTCGAATCTGGAGCGATTAATGGCTGCCGTGTCTCCACTCTTGTGAGTGATACCGAGTGCACCTGAATAGTGGTGTCGGACAAGCTGCTTCCCCCAGTAACGCGGGCTATAATAAATTCACCGTCGTGCAAGACTACTTAGAGCGCGCAAATCGCTTTCCCATCGTTTAGTGCTAAATCGATTGTGCTTACCTCACTGGCAGGGCAGAAGTGTAAGCAGCCCCTATTAAATTCTGCTCCGACCTCATTGGCCAGTGCCTACGGATCTCTCCCAACTCCGTGGCTCAAGCCCTGGTTACCGTTTCGCAAGTGGTAAACGATTCGAAGATGCCATCGCCCCTAGAAACCTCACATTCTTCAGAACCAAGGAGGTCATGACTGAAGACTTCGCAAGGAACCAGAAGAACTGCGATTACATCCGACGCATGTTGGCTAAGGCCCAGTCAAAAGAGCAAGAAGCCTCCCGGGGAAGCAAGGTGATCTCCTACCAAGTTACGGACAGATTACTTTACCGTGCGTGTTCAGAAAACAGTAAACCTCCAAAGTGAGTATTGCGTGTTCCGCGTTCTCATGTTGGTCACATTTTAACCACTGCCCATGACAGCCTATTTTCAGGCCATTTTAGCCACACGAAGACTCCCCTACCAGAAGATTTTCAAATATTTTATTAGCCAGGCGCCCATGAAGAAATCCTTCGCTACTGCAGGTTTTGAGACATCTGCCAAAAGACTGCCGTTGAAGGGCGAGTTAAGCCCGCACTGTTGCAGAGAGGACCCCTAATTACAGAGCTGTTTTCCCGTGTCGCAATTGATCTCATCGGTCTGATACACCCCCCGTCGAGGGAAGATGACAGTCATGTGCTAACTTTACTTTATTTTGCCACCCGGTTCCCCTACGCCGTGCTGTTGAAGAATATAGACAGAATCTCCTGCGTAGAAGCACTATCTCCATCTTCTCCCGCTTTGGATTATCCGAGGAAATCTTGTCTGATCGTGGCGGCCAATTCACCTCGGAACTGATGGAATACGTAGGCAAATTTCTGATGATAACCGCCCTTTTAACACCCCTTTTCACCTAGCTGGTAACGGTATGTGTGAGAGGCTCAACGGCTTCATCAAATCCATCCTCAAGAAACTGTACGCGGAACACTCCGAGAATGGCACTCTTTCTTCCCGATAACCCTTTTCGCCTACCGGGAAATTCCCCATCACACCTTAGTTTTTGCCCCATTTGAGCTTCTGTATGGACTTAAAGTTAAAGGGCCCCTCATCATTCTAAAGGAGCTTTTCTCTTATTCGGAATTAGACCAGGAGATTCAATCCTTCTGCCTTTACCTACTAGACCTGAAGTAGAGGTTAAAAAAGTGCACAGAGATCGCGCATCAGAATGCCGAGACAAACTTAGGCAAGTAATAAAACCTACTTTAACTGTAAGTCCCCAAAACGAAAATTTAAACCGAGTGACGAAGTCCTTTTACCACTCATCACGGAAGACAACAAACTTTTAAGCCAATGGAAGGGCCTCTTCACAGTAATCGAGATACGCGGCCCCCTTAACTACTTGATCTAAACCTAGTCTGGCACAAAGCTATTCCACGTGAACAAGCTTAAAATGTACCATCGACGCGCTTGTGCCAATCAAATTGTGGCCCTGGACGAAGAATCCACCTTGGAGTCCAGGGACCCGCTTGACCTCTTGGTCATGGTACAACTCGCCTGCGTGGAACAAGAAGCGGAATATCCTCTTCACGTCTTGCCAGATATCCCCCATTCCCGATCAACCAAATTTAAAATAAACCCTCAGCTTTCTATCCCCCAGAAGACCCAGTTACAAGCGCTGGTCACCCAATTATCCGATGTAATCTCGGATATCCCTGGTTGTGCTGCCCAGTTCAAGCACAATATTAGGTTCACCACCCAGGAACTTGTCCGTTCAAAGCCGTACACACTCCCCATTTAATTAGGAAAAGCGTTCAATGATGAGGTAAACAAGCTATTGAAGATGGTTATTGCGATTTCCCTCACCGATCAGAATTTGCACATGATCGATGCTAACCATAAACCCCGCTCTTACCTACGCACCGTTAAGAACAATAATGCTCACCTCATGAGGTGGAGTTACTCTCTCCAAGAATTTCAATTTAAAATTGTATAAGTTAAAGATTCCTAGAATTGCCTAACAAACAGCTTAAATAGAAATCCCATGGATTTTTCTCCGAATTAATTTCCCATTAATTAATTGTAACGTTAATTGGATTACTTTTGTATATATTCCTGAATAATTTCCGTAGTTTAGTGTAATGCCTGATAAAAATCTGTGCCATTATTTTTTTTATTATTGTGTATATGCTTTTGATGAGCTAGCCCGTTCGTATGTACCTTTTTTTGTATTGTGGGACCTTTCTTTTTTTGGATATTCTTGTATGTAAGCCCCTGGTTATCGAGACTATGTTGACCTCGGCTATTGATAACTATTCCTGTTTGTCTTATTGTTTTATTACTATTATATTTTTTACTTGATCTTGTTCGGTAATAGATATACGAGAATTACCCCAGTCACCTTTATTTGACTTATTTTTGTGCAGAGTACCCGATATCATACCTTTTATATTTGTGTTCCTATTGGAAATTTAGACGAGTAATTACCATATGTTGGTCTGATGTTAGTTCCTTCGAAGGTTCCATCTTGGGAAGGAAGGAGATGTCAGAGAGAGAAGGTTACTCCCTCTCCCTTAGAACCCAACGTATACCCTTGGCGCCTCAGTTTAGATGCCCCTGTACCCCCAGACAGCCCCAAGAGAGAAGTGAGAATTTCGCGTGGTCGTGTGATCCGCGCTGGGTTACCTCGTCCCATCCCCTGATCGACGCCAGACCTACGGCGTCGAGGACTTTCGCGTGAGCCTGTGATGCTCGCCGAGAATATCCCCTCCCTCCTTGGTCCCGAAGTCTAATGAGATCGCTGTCCCCCTTTGAGGCCCGTTGATGACCCGTTTCTCCCGAGGCAATATAAATACTTCTGGAAAAGCTTTGACAAATTAGTGCCACACCAGTGGCCCTAAATCTTTTGAGTTACTCGATCAGGTGCCTTCTCTGGTGAGTATTTGCCTCCCATATTTAAAGGTTACCTATACTGGCCTATGTGTCCGCGCCAATCCAAGGGACTAATCCGAAATTATGACAACAAACTATCAAGCCTCCTTTATTCTTTTATATAGTTAGACGAGCTCGAATTAAAATCTTAACACTAAACAGAGTATAGAATAAAGCAAAGCCCAAAAAGATGCTATAACCGATAAATAGAGTCACGACGAATTCTAAACGAATGATCAATGTAGGAGTAATTGAAATATTAAAATATCCAAATAATTCGAATGACACATTACTTTCATAACCGTGTTCAAACTCAGCAACACAAAGTTAACATAATATAATTCAACGGATGAAAAAAGCCACACGAGCCTATCAGAGGTCATCCGTGTCAACCACAACCCATAAACTGCATATACAAGATCGTTTCTGAACTATTCTTCAAAATAAATTTCCTAGGTATCTTATGATTGCACCAAAATGGCTTCCTACAATTCTTCCTATTGACCTTCTTTAGGATGTACTTGATATGCTTCGTTAGGATCCACATCGCACAAGTATTCCTTCCATTGAATTCTATATCTCAGTCAACCTAATTCAACAAGTTTCTAAGTTATACATAATCCCCATCTATGAAAATTTAGACTTTTTTATTGTTTGTTGATATAGTTGCTTCCCCTATTCCCAAGTTACAACGATCAATCTGATGATCACTATTTCCCAATACTTACCTAACAGTCAATTCCTGAACTAAATTATCATTATTTGAAAGCACTATATCGAAGATATTGGTTTCTCTTTTTAGTATATTAACAAATTGACTAAAGAAAATATTCCTTAAAACATGTTATAAAATAACAACTTGATCTATTCCTTCCTCCTATCATATTTTCCCAATCCCCAGAGCTTAAATTAAAGTCACCTCGAATAACTGTATCTGCCTCAGATCATTTACTTATTTTCCTTATCATTAGCTCATCAATATCATCAGTCTGTTAAAGGCTACCAAGTGTAGTATCCTTTTTTACTGACTCTAATATGTATTCACATTGACTCAACTTCTTACTTCTTTATTAAATTATTTATATTTGAAGCAATTACTATAAATAATTATCCCACCACCAGTCCTACCTCTCCCTTGACTAATGTAAATCAAATTTACCCGCATTATCATTGAATCTGATTTCACTAACCCATGATTCTGTCACACATACTATGTCTCTATCTTCATCACTAGCATAACTAAATAACTCATGCTTCTTAAGACTAAAAACATTGGTATAGAGACAACTCAGCCCGTCTTTCCCTGAATTACCACTTTTAGCTTTAAAAACCTTTACATCTCTTCTCTTTCTCTACCATACCCTTTCTAGCCTTGGTACAATTGTGGCCTCTTATATTTCTCTGACCATTATTATTACTTACATTCTCACCTTTAAAGACGTAATTAAACCATCATACTTCTTTCTCTAAACATCTATCCCATCTCTCCTCAAATGTAGTCTACCTCTCGCATACATTTCTTTTTTTCTATAAACCTTATAACACATATCACACCTCTTATCTCACACTTACTTATTAAATATTCTTTCAGCCCAATTGCACGAGGCATCTACTACAACCCAATATCCATTCTTGGAAGCAGACCTGTCACAACACCTTTCATTCCACTTTCTTTCTTTCCTTCCTCTTTTTAATCAACCTCTTGTACGTCTCACGTATCTCATATGGAGCGAGTCTCTTAATATGACTCAGTCCTAGATACGTAATTACATCTCATCACTTGCACAGCCAGATATCAGCCCCTCACTCCTCTCACTCAGATCAATTACTCCAATACCTGGCATTCCAGCAATCAACGCATTCCATCTACTCAGAATCAATTTCCTATCTAAATATCAAACACGAGAATCACCCATCACAAGCAAATCAGTTATACTTCTATTTTCGATTCTCTTAGACCTAACTCTTTTCCCTCATAGTTTCATTTACACTAACAGCCACTTTAATTTTATCTCAATCTCACTTCCAAACATATCACTTGCAGTTGCATACTATCTCAGGGCACTGAATATATTAGCTAAGCTAAAAGGTTTTGTTTCTATTTATCTAAACACCTAACCTGTTTTTCACTATAAATACAATCTACATTCACTCACAATTCACCTACATTCGTCCCATTTGCTCCATCTCTGCAATAAGCCTACCCCTCCAAAGTACTGCACACTGACTATCTTCCCCCTTTGCCCTAGTTCTAGCTAATCCAACTGGGCTAACCCCACTTATATTATTTATAAATAACATATATAATTATTTTATTTGTGGACTATACAGTGTATTGTGATTTTTATTTTACCCGTGATTTGAATAGAAATCACAATAGTGAATAGTGAACTCGAACGAAAATCTACGTTTGAAGCGATGCCTATTTTTTCAATTGTTATTTTCACAGGCTATTTATAATCAAAATACCCCCATGTATTCATTGACCTTAGAATAATCATCGTTTATTCAGTTACTAAGCGTATTTATTTGATAAACAAACCTGAACCTTTGGAGAAAAACTACTGAACCATAGTTATACATATTTGTAAACAGGTATTAATCCAATAATACTTCAATAATATTTCAATAATACTCTCCCTCCTCTTACTTCGTTAAACGATACAATCCCAGAGGCAGAGGTAATTACATTACCCTCCTAAAAGTTATTATGTTTTATGTCCGATTTATTAGAAATAAACTTACAGATTTATGAGCTTTAGAATTACCATTAGAAGTAAATGCCATTATAGTCATCGCAGAGATCTGTATCCTTTGCTATTCAACAGAATTTAGCGGTAAGCTTTAATTAATTACAAGGGTATAAAATATTTTATAAAAAGCGCTTTGAAAAAATTTAGGGAGGAGTGGTTTTAGATATGTAAAAGAATATCTAACTTATATACTAGAAATGGGCAAACTGCGGCCCGTGAAGGCTTTTCATGTGGCCCGCGTTTCATTTCAGAATATTGAAAATTAATAATTGAATATTTTGCCAAAATCTCATCAAATAATTTTTTAGGAGCGTGCTAAATTCTTATATCAGTCATTTTCAAATATATTTTATTCGTATATAAAATAATATTTATAAAATTCAATAATTTATAAAAACTTATTCCACGCTCTGTTTTGCTGCTGAAGTTAATCTACGTTCACTGTGGTTATTGCCTGGGCGAGACGCCAGGGACCTAAGTAATGATCACATGAGGTAGAATTGTAAATCATGTTTTGGATTCCACGTTAATCTGTAGGTCCCGTGTTTGATATGAGTGTGGAAACAGTTTTAAATGGGTAGCAAATCTATTCCAAAGATTTGCCCTTCGCTATAAATGTGTAGCTCTATATATGACTCTGTATTATATGCAAAAAGATGCACAAATGTAATTGCAGTTAACTTATATGTATTCGAAATTTGCATCTAAATATTTAGTGCGGTCCGCAAAGCTTTACATAGGCTTTATGTGGCCCGCTGCTTGAAATTATTGCCCATCCTTTATATAGGCTGAATTATATGTATGTTCGGAATTCGAATTAATTGGAATTAAGGTTACTACTCGAACCAGTGAAAGCTTATTGAAGCTTACACTTACAAGAATTTCATTAAAGAATCTGAGTACTTCTCCTTTTCTATTACTATTTTTATGATTTATTTTCTCATATTATTTTAATCTAAGATGCACTTGGAGAACACTTTTATCTAACAAAGAACATAGTAAGTTTAAAGGTTTAATTCGAAAAGATATCGTCGTTAAAAAACGAGAGGTGTATTTCGTGAAACTTATCTCTCTGAACATAAAAAAATCCACATTACATTGAAGGAGCTTTTTGAACAACATTTTCTTCAATTTTTCTGCTACAATCTCCTCTTCGCTATAAGAATGTCGAGGGATATGTCAATTCCTTCTAAAAAATTATTTTCTTGTTTCATAAGTTAATCGCCT